>CAJNSZ010000811.1:0-12810 GCA_905329745.1 Rotaria sp. Silwood2 | reverse complement strand
CCGGCCGTTAACACGATAACTTTTGAAAGGAGAGTCCAATCGCGATGAAATTTTCTACACAGTTCAGTCTTAACAATGTCTCGGTCGAGTTCGAAGATGAGCAGGATTCATCAAGAAATGGCTGAGTTATCGAAAAAATTGTCATTATTGAGAAGACCATCCCTGAGGGGGGTACAGGGATTTTTTCAAAAAAAAATTTTTTTCTCAGAATTATTCACAACATATATAAATCGACTCAGTTTTTAACGCTGATTCCGAATCTGATATTAGTTTTGAACCAAATTGTAGCTTTCTAACAAAACATCCCATGAAAAATGTCTCAAAATGCAGAAAAACTGCATGCAAAAAGCAAATAGACTAAATATGGCTCAGTTGATAGAAAACAGTGAATATATCTCTTCACTTTTCGCAGTACACATAACACTCGGATTTAAATCCGAGGTTTTCGCATTTATTTATAAGTAGAAAGAATTCGGTAATATCGTGATGATAAGCAGATATTTGATATCATATGATTCGTATTGCGAAGAAAGATCATTACAACTTTAATCTCTTGTGAAATGAAATCTCGTTAAATTATCAGATAGATATGAATAGTAGCGGAGTCTATACAAAGGATTACTTTAATATAGCTTTCAAAATCTTTCAGCATGCCTAAACGAATAGAACCTTTCTAAGTGTCAAATTGCTTTTCGATTGAGACGATGTGTATTTGATGAATGGTTTTTCAAGCCTTTTTTTTTTCTGAAAAGAAATCGAAATTTTAGGCTAAAATTTGCCTGATGAACAAATCTCATTATGAACTTTGTTCATGCGAAATTTGAACTATTAAGTCTGTTTTTCATTTGACCTGAGAAGGATCACAGCTTTTTATTGAGAAACTCAGTAAAATTTCGATATTTGAAGAACAAAAACATGGAAAACCAAATCATTTCTTTTACTCATCAAATGAACATTGTCTTGGTCAAAATACTGAATTTCGAAGGCAAGCGAATTTTGATGAAACAGGCCGAAACCTATGGCATTCGGACTGAAATATTGCTCATATTAGTTGGTTTCAGTTTCATATGATAATAGACAAATCAAACTCTAACTTATATTTACAATATTTTACTTTTATATACAGTAATCAGACTTATTGGCCATTAACATTCTATGTATCTGGTAAAATCCAATTTCTGAAAGTTAGAACTATTAACCAAAGCAATGATCTAAATATTTTTCATTATTAGAATTAATGTGTAGATATTGAGACGTTAGAAAACTAATATTTTCCATCAAAATTTGTTGTTCGAAAGAATAGTTCTCACATTTCACATAGTTAATGAATGATATAGAATAAGATTTTCAATCATATTGTTTTTTTTTTTTAGATGGTACTCAACAATTTGATATTATTCCTTCTTCTGAAAAACAACTTAAATATGATGATGGTAATTTACGTTTTCAAACTTCTGCTCAAATTACAATTAATAATACTGATCGAGAACCAATTATTCCATCAAAAATCTTACGTCCATCAGGACGTTTAAGTCATTTAAATCAAAATCATACAAGTGAATATCAAGGTCAACAATTACCAGGTGTTGGTAATCTTCGTGATCCATTATTAGAACGACGTATAAAACGTGATCGTGCTGCAACTCAAATTCAAGCTGTCTATCGTGGTTATACAGTAAGAAAATCACTTCATTGGTTTAATGACAAACAACAACAATTACATAGTGAATTTAATAAACGAGTATATTCTTCATCTTATTCAATTTTTGATAGAAAATAAAAACAAAATCTTTTTTTTTTTCTTCCTATGTTTAATAGCCAATTTCTAAATCAACGAAAATCTCTTCCTATAAAACAAATATGCATGATACACCAGCCACAAGTTTAGATATACGTTTTACTGATGATAATTTTACGATTGGTTCAACACTTTTACGTCATTTTCAACGAAATGGAACTCATACAATGCCATTAAAAAGTATGTACTGTAGAATATGTCGTGTTCAAACTTATCGGACTCATACTTTGATATTCTCAATGAAATTTTCTAATCGCCATCGGATAGTCACACCAAAGATACGAAATATTTTTTTCCATGTTTTTGTATTCGACGATTAGACTTTCTCGAGTTCAAAACCAACTTGACAAATTCTAATATATGAATCAAAATTTGAATCTTTTATTTTTTCAGCTTCGGTACATCCATCTATATCTGATAGATATGAACATCAACAAAAAGAAATAGAAAAATCTACATCATTACAAAATTATTCAGATGATTATGAAAATTTGTCAAGTGCAACATCATCTATGTCAATTCACCAGCAACAAACACCACAGAAACCTCGAATTATTCAACAACCAGTATCAAGTAAGTTTTTAATAACGATAAATTAAATTTTTCCATGAAATTATATTACCTTTCGAAATTTAAAAAAAAGAAATTCACTATGTCGTATACGAAATTATTTTTTTTTTATTCATCAAGTATATCAATATATATGACAAAGATTATACAAAATTTATTTGTTGCACAAGACTGAATGTCTATTTTCCGAATAAGAAGAAAAAAACATAACTAATTGATAACATTGAAAAATTTATTCTTTATAATATTCTAAGACTCACATTTTCTTTGCATTAACTTAAATACTACAGGAAAACAAAAAGACAACGTTGTTAATATACGATCAAAGACCCTATATATATATCCTCATCGTATTTCTGCAGGATTAAGTAAAAGAATGATAAATAAATGTGTTAGAATAAAATCATGTTTGTATTATTAGCAACAGCAATTTACGTCGTAATGCATATATATTAATCTCGTAGGGATTGTGCTAAAAGCTTTTTTAATATCTTATTGAGCATATAGAAAAATACTCTGATAAAATTTCAATAAATTTGAAACTAGAATATGAACAAGGTACTCATTTTATTATAGTAAAACTTTTACTCATGAACATTATTTTGCAGTTCCTCTAGCTATGATAATTTTTCTATTGTAAACGTTTTTTTTTTTTTATCACCTATGAAAATTTTAAGCATGATTCGATTATTGTAGGTGTCAATAAAACGAATAACATCGTAACATGAGTTTATTTTGCAAGAAAAAATAGAAATTAATTAATGAGTTCGAATGAAATTCAATTGACACTGATATTATTTGAAAAGCAAAACGAGAAATAATATTAGGAAATTTAACAAGAAAAAAAAAAATTGTCTAAATATGTGAATATTTTCTGTATAACTATCTAAAACTATTTTATTCTATCAAAAATTATTTTGCTACATTGATAATATTATTATCGATTTTGAAAAAATTTTTTTTTTTTTTTTCTAATTCAAATATCACCAATTTAATTATATGACGTTCTGAAAAGCTTTATATTATGCATCATGATTAGAGATGTATTGAAGCTAAAAGTAAAATTTTAACCGGAACCAGAACTCAAATCAAATATTCTATGACTTTAAGTAAATTATCTTATTAATGAAAATATAATTCAACCGAGATGGCCCCAAAAATTGCTTGTTAATCGATTAACTAATTAAAAAAAAAACGAATGAATATTGAAGAATTCTTTTAGATATGACACGAATAGTTTCTCTAGACGAGAACCGAGACCAAAAAATCTTGGCTCCGTACACCTCTAGTCATGATAATGTTTTTAATCTTTTAAAAAGATACAAATAATATAAAATTATTTCATATTTTTTTCTCTTCACATGAAATTCCTTTAGATACGGAAAGTACTAGTTCTCCAACATCATCATCATCTTCAACCAGTAAAACTCCAACACCTGAACCTATTGTACCTTCTAATATTCAACGTCGTCGTTCAATATCCCCTCCTATACCACCAGTAATGTCTCCAGATAATGGTCGACCTGTTCGTCATTATCAACGTCCTCCACGATCACAACCAACTTCTAATCGAATATTGGATGAACGTCGTTATTCACCTGATGCACTTGAACGACAATTAAATGCTGAATTACATTTACTTGATGGTGTTGAAGCATCAATGAATCAAGTTGAAAATATGGAACGATTAAGATCAGTTGCACTTGCACAACAAGAAGTTGTTTCACTTGCACAAGTGTTAAAAAATGTAAAAATTTTTGTTTAACAATCCTTGAATTACTTTTGTTCTTTATATTGTAGAAACCTTCAACAGATAGTGTACATCAACAACCAATACGAAAGTAAATTCGTCTTTATTTTTTTTTTCACTTTGTTAGATTCTTTATTATTGATTTTATTTGTTTAAAGATCTGCTCCTCGAGAAGTTTCATCTGTGTCTTCCACCGCCTCCTCATCATCATCATCATCAAGTCGAAAACATCGTTCACCTTCACCTAAACAACCATCATCAAAAAATAAACATTCACATCATCGAATTACTCAATCATCTAGTTCACCATCATCAACATCATCGGATCCGTAAGAATTCGAATATATTTTTTTGTAATAAATTATTAATGTTTTTTGTTTGTCCCGATGAAGTTAATTGACGTATTTCAGACATAATATAGAAAATAGCTTTTTTTAAGGATAGCTTATTTTAGATATTTTATTATATTTTACTAACCAATATATGAATTAATTGTTATTGTTTTTTTTTTTATTTGAAATGCTTATTTTCTTATGTATGTTATTTTATACTTAAGGTTAAAAAGCAAACGTTCTTCTTTTATTTTTCTTTTCGAAATGATAACATTAGTTAGTATGACGTAAATATCGTGGTAAATTAAGATTCGAATGAAAATATCTATTTGATGTTTTCCCACTTTCATAACTATTAATTAATTCTTCAATAAATTTTAAAACATCATAAGAACGTAATGTTGAATAATATAAATCAGGTTGACGATTATTAACATCTTTATTTGATTCGAGTATATCCATAAGTTCATCATTGACTAAAAGTGGTGGATGAATAATATAAGAATGAATTAATAATGCAAAAAATAATGTGAATAATACATAATGATAGATAATTGTCATTGTTTAAATGATTCTTTAGATTGTCAAATGAGCTCTATGTTATAGATTTTCTGCGTTATATATTGAAAGGTAAAAAGAAGGAAAAGAAAAGTGGGAGATAAAGTTAAATTTTTCTTTAGAAGAAAAAGGAAACAAAAAAAAAAAAAATCTTTAATAACACTAGTGAAAATTTAATAAAGAAAAAAAAAAAAAAAAGAAATCTTTTTCTTTTAGAATCTTTACTAAACGTGAAAAACATGTACATCAAAAATATCATAATGAAACTGAATTGCAAGCATATGAAAAACGTCTAACAGATATTGAAAAACAAATTCGTATACTTGCGAAAAATGGTATGTTGATTTTTTTTTTCTTTAATCATTAAAAATAATAGATTAACATGATTTTTGTTTTATTAAGGCCCCCCCCCCCCACTCAAAAAAAGTCAATTTTCGTCGAAATGGAGATAAATGCATGGGAAGATAGCCCGTGATCTGCTCTTTCATAACTGATAAAAAGTTTTCCTCGATACCTCCTTTCTGTCCAAAATTTTCGAAGATTTTCGTCAACCCCTATTCGAAAAACCAGCTGTTTTTTGAAAAATTAAAAAATGTTTTTCGTTTTTTCTCGATTTATGATTTTTTGATTTTGGTACAAGGATTTCTCAGTCCGGATCCGTCCAACATATTTAAATTTTTTTTGTTTGAAAGAGCATGTCGAGATGCACAACTTGCCAAGGCCTTTTTTTTTTATTAAGCTTTTTTTTTATTATTTTAAAGATATTTATATCGGTAGACCCCCCGTTTTTTGATACCTTCAACTTGTCACTTTTTTTTTCACATAAAAAGTAAGAATTTAAAAAAAAGGGCCTTGGCAAGTTGTGCATCTTGACATGCTCTTTCCAAAAAAAAAAAATTAAGCATATAGCACGAGCTGGGACCGAGAAATTTATGTCCCGAGATGAGCTATTTTTGACCCTTGTTTGGTGAATATCTCCCTTAAACGTCATGATATACGGCTGAAATTTTTACCATAGCTTCTCCACTATAACCCTAACATATCCTGAAAATTTCATGCGATTTGCATGTACCGGAGCCGAAATCGATTTTTCAGTGGGGGGGGGGGGGCCTTAACAAAATAATTAATCGATATTGTTCGATGAAATTCATTGTGAAAAAAAAATCATAATTATTTTTATTTAAATAGCACCTGAAATACACGATGAAAAACGAAATATTTCAACTTTACGTGTACCACCAAAATCAAGTAATGAATCAAGTATTAGTGAAGATTTACCTATGTCACATAAATCATCAAGGTAATAATTTATTATTTTATTTTATACTTAGTTATTTTATCTATTTTATAGTTCAACAACTAGTACAATTCAACGAAAAACAAAGAATGGCACTAGTGAAATTCATACAGAAACGTACGTAATCATTTATGATTATTCTTCTTTTCAATTGTTCGTGTTATATGATCCTAAGATTTTATCTTTTACTAGCAAACGTTGTTTGTTTTTGATAGATAAATTAAACTTAATACATCAATCGAAAAATGAATTTGATCTATTTAGTAAAATAATGAATGTATCATAATAAAACCATGTTATACACATCAATTATAGCAAAATTCAGACTGAATGATACTAATGATGAGAATATAGTTTTTAAGAATTTTTCTTTGACAATCGATAATTTGCTTTTTAAAATACCCTAGAATTATATACTTTTACTACATTCTAGTGGCAAATTCTGATTGTTGAGTTAATATAATAGATGAAGGAACATTTCACTTTAATTCGAAGTTAATGTAGCATGAGTTTTTTCTAGGAAAGAAGCCAAAATATCAAAAAATATAAATCAAAAGATATATGTTCTAAAATACGAAACTTCAATACATTTTTTTCAATAAAAATTCTTTTAGAGAACTTATTCTATTCCAAATAGATCCATTATTATATTAATTAATGAATTCTATGCCAAACAATAGAACTTAATAAAACTAAATTGTCCTAAATATCGTCAGATTTCTATTTGTGAGATACATAATGTAATTTCATCCAAATAAAAGATTGTACTGACCTAATCAACCAAAATTTTCATATAAGTGACTCGATCGAATAATGCTTTTATACTCTCAATGAAGTTTTCTAATCTTAAATGAATAGTCGTCACGAATATACAAGATAGGTTTTTGTATTCGATAACTAGCGTGTCCTACATATTTTTATATATTCAAAAAACCATCCAACTGATAATCTTCGTATCATTATGCCTTTCTTCTTAAGTCATAGTCATTTTGTTGGAATTTTCATTTTATTGCAGGATATCACAAGAAAAATTGCAACATAAAGTTTCGACCTGAAATTATCCCTAAGAATAGCTCGCATTGTTCTTCTGTTATCTTGAAAACATAGCACACATTTTAGACATGCAATATCTTAAGAAATAATCATTCGTTTGAACTAAAACTCGTGATATTCTTCAATAGACTGAAAGTTCAGTAAAATGATCATAACTCGGTTGAGCAAGACTTAATGGCACGAAATCTTTCAGGATTTCTATCTACACTATGAGCTTAACATATTGTTACCATTTGTGAAACGTTCTATAGACGTTCTCAGAAGATACTTTCAGTCTTCGTTATTTTACTGATCATTTTCCATCTATCATCTATTACGCTAAAAATCGATAAGAACTTTTTCTTCAAACATTTATAATATTAACAATATATGTAACTATAATAAAAAAAAAATAATTATATTTCTAATTGAAGGTTTACATATGAGAAGCTATAATTATCTTTAAAACTATTGATAAAAATTGTCATTACTCTAAGATAAAAAAAAGAAAAAGAATCAAACATTTTATTTAGTTCTTCCTATTCTAAACGTAAGACCTTCTATTTACTATAATTCGTATATATCGGTATTTAATCATACGAAAAAGAAAAAAAATTATCGAATTACGGTAAAATAAGGATTATAATATTATTGGTTCCTAACTTCTATGTTAAGTAAGAACAACATTCCTTTCACTCACGTATTTGACTCATTTCATTCGATCTATATAAATTGTTTTCATTTTTCATCTTAGAGTTGAGAAAGATAGTGATTCATCATCAGCATCAATTCATCAACAACAATCAGGTAAATGAATGTGTATTCTATTTAGAAAAATATATCTCATTGAATTGATATTTAGATACTATTACTACTGATGCTAGTGATATTGAACGTCGTATACGTTCTTATCGTGAACAATTAAAACGAAAACAAATGGAACTTGAAAAATTAAAACAAGAAAAAACAAAAGAAGCTTTAAGAAAAAAAGAAGATGAATTGAAAAAACAACTTCAAGTAATAAGAATTATTTTTATATATTGAACTATAATATTCATTAGAATGAGATATTTTGTAAATTTCATAAATTTTGAAAGCTTTGAAAAAAAAAAACCAAACAACATTCTTTTAAGAAAAAATTTTATAGTGAAACTAAATATAGATCATATTGTCAGCCTCTTTAATATTACGGGAATATCTATATGAGATGTAGTAGTAGATATAAATATGTTCAGTTCAAATCAAACATCAACTTATATTGATCAATGTTTGAAACATAAAATTTAATTTTTTAGACAACTACTCATGAAATTGAAACATTACGTCTTCAACCAGCATCGCCAAAAATACAGCCAGAACCTAAAATACCTGTTTCTTCACATCAAACACCATTGAAATCCAGAAGTAACAGTAGTAGTAGTAGTAGTACTTCAACAGCAACAAAACCACAAGAATTAAGTATAGCTGAGGATTTACCAGTAACAACAGCTTCACAATCCAAAACTGATATTGTTGTAAGATTATAAATTAATCTATTATTATTGTTATTACTAAAAAATATCTATAAATAGGAAAAACAAATTGAACAAAATCTTTCAACAGTAAGGAAACAACGAGACTTTTTTGATGATGATGACGATGAAGAAGAAGAAGAAGAAAATAAAGCAAAAGAACCAGAATTTAAACCTTTAGAAACACCACGTGATGAACGAGATACACAAAATGATGCTCAATCAGTGTCAATTGCTACTGATTTAGCTGCTTCATCAGAAACAGACAATGATAATAGTCGTCGACCAAGTATTGATAATGAAAAGTGAGTATTTAAAATACAAAGTATTCAATTTTATGATGGAATCTCGCTACATGTCAGAAAGATTTTTCTACAAAAACAACGTTCATTTGATAAGTAATAGAACAGTTCATATCAAACCATTCTAGACTTTTCTATTACTCAGCAAATAAACATCGTTTCCATGGAAAAATGATTTTATATCTGAAGAGGTTCCCTTGTCAGTTGAATGATTAATTCTTAATTAGAAATATTTTGAAATCATTCAATCATAAGGACCGATGATCTTCTGTAACGATATGACATTAATTTGTCAATACAAAAAAAAAAACTCGAATATCGTTATCTATCTTATAGGTCAGTATTAAATTTAAATACAAATCTTCCTTCACTATCAAAACCACAAAAAGACTCGGAATCTTCAATATCATCATCATCATCATCGACAACAACAGCATCCAAACAACAAGTACAATCACGATCATCTGAACGAAAACCATCACCAGTTGCAAATGATTATGATGAAGATTTTTCTGAGACTAGTCATTCACGAACTACACCTTCGAAAGAATCTTTACCAAAACCAAATATTGATAATATTGATATTGAATCAATTAAAGAAGATCTTAATGATAAACAATCATTACATGATACAAATCAAAGTTTATCATCAAAATCAAGTGGTGATGAACAATCCGAAATTCTTGTTCTTGTTAAAAAATCAGCTAATAATACACCTCGAAGACAAGATGATAAAACACCTAATGAAGAAGAACGTTTTCGTTCGCCTTCTCCACCTCTTCCTCCTCCTGTGCAAGTACAACAACCTACAATTGATTCATATAATAATGATGATACTTCACATGATATAAGCGATGATGATGAACCTAATGAACGTTTTGAACAAGAACATAAAATAGATAAATTAACTGAATCACTTATTCGAACATTTATTGATGAAGCTATTGGTCAAGGAAAACAAATTGAACGTTTAAAAAACGAAACAAATCTATTAACACAAGAAGCTAAAGAATGGATGTCCGATGATGATGATGATGATGATGATAATGAACCTGAAGAAGACAATTCGAAACCAATGATTGATGAATCAGTAAATATCTGTCATTATTTTTGTTTTCTTATAGAAAAAAAAAATTTATTTTAGAATGGCTTTGCACTTGATCTCAGTCGATTGGATGAGAAAAGTTGTAAGTTTTTTGTTATATTTCATATTTGAGAGTCAGATTATTTATCGTAAATGATAGTTTTTTTAATTGATATATTGAGTTATGCATTATATTCTTTTGTGATAGATTCATAAAATTTAACTATTATATAAATATTTGTACTAATCATGAATATTCAATAAGATGAGATTTATTTAATCATAAATCGTAGCATCTTGTATTGACAAATTACATAGGAGACGTCCTTTTTTTAATAACTCCTTCATCGCGCTCGATGTTTAATATAAAGATGTGCAGCATAAACTTCTCCTATATCATAACTAAGAAAAATTTTGTGTAATTTTTACTTTACAAACATTTTTTTTTTCTTATTAATTTAAAAAAGTATTCAAATATAATTTCTTTTTGGAATTTCAATTAAACAATATATTATCACTTGAGTTTTGTCGTCATTTCTCTTGAATCCTTCTTGTTGCACTGAATATTCTTTCATTAGTAAGAAAACCAAATCTTGTATAAATTATAGCCCATTTTTTTTTTGACTAAGCTAATATAGATTCTTCATTGTTTATAACTAATCTAGCTTTAATATTAAACAATGAATTTCATCATCTAATCATCATATTTTGATTTCTTTTTTTCGATATTTTTCTTGGCTTAATAGTATTTACTATCGGATTTAGTTTGAATTTATTTTACATTTATCTGTCTAGCAATAAAGCCCAAATACTACATCGTCCTTCAAACAAAGTATTTGGGCTTTATTGCTAGATAGACTAATATATAAAAATAAACTCAAACTAATATTCTCCAGATTCATGTTGACACAGTAGACTTGTATTAGTTAAAAAAAGATTCTAGTGAATAGCTTTGACATAACCTTGAAGTATGGAGTTTTTACTTTTCCATTCTTGAAAACACTAAATCAGTACCGAAGATCAAAGTTCGACAATACAATTTTATCGAAAAATTGGATTCATACACAGAAAATTCACTAAAAAGTCAATATTTTGGTCAAATCTTACCATTAACACGAACTCTGTCAATGATGTTCTAGTCTATCGATCTCCTATGACTGGGCACAACATAGGCTCAAAAGAATTTTGATACATTCACGGCTAGTCGAATAATAACACTTGAAAGACGTCAGCCAATAACGATCGTCTTTCTACAGTCCTGTGAAGATGATCAAAGAACCAAACAATGACATGAATAGAGGTGTAAGCCGAAGGGTCAAACAGCGGCGGCTGTTTTAATGATTTAATTTGTTTTCCATGGCGGCGGCGCAGCTGGATGACTGACACATCTAGACATGAATATGCCATGACTTCGACGATTCTGTTACTCTAGTTCTCTTCTACAACCCTAGATTTTCACCCTTCCCCTATCTTGTAAAATAGGTTATGAGAACTTGCACAATTCAAAGTTTAATATAGATGCGCAAGTCCCATAGAATTAAAATAAAATGTTAGTTCAAGCGACCATAATACCTTGATTCGGAAACACTTGACGGTCATTTACTATAGAAAATGAGGGAAACAAAAGGAAATTACTCTTATGATAATACTGAAATCAATTAATAGGAGAACCTATGGTAGCGAGAAAGTAATATAGTATTTAAATTATTCATGCTAAATATAAAAATCAAATTTTCTTTGAACTAAAAGAGATGATTTCCGTTATGAATAAATAAATTAGTTCTATAATTATGAATCTATTTCATTTTATTTCTCAAACTATTTAAAATTCAAAGTACAACAAAAGTTATCATATTTTTATTGATTCGTGTTTACTTTAATGAAACGAATCTCGAGTAGTATCCTCATCCTTCAATCGCATATAGTTTAAACTTAAGATGATAACAAAATCATGAAAAACAAAAATGAACTTACTTTTGTTGGCTCAACCATGATCCTCCTCAGAAACATTAATTTTCTAATTTCGACTGAAAAAATTTGCATAAAGATAAACTTCAACGAGAATTTTTTTTTTTATGAGAATATACAATCTTTTTATTGTTCTTATCCTAAGATACGGCTATGCTAAGAACATATCTATTTACACCGTTCATATATATTGGTGGATGCGATGTTCGTATTTCAAGATAGAAGCAAATCGAAAGTTCTGAAATTCTCATAATAAATTATTTTTGTTAAAGTCTGTCTCTATGCAAAATTTCAAGTCGAAATTCAAAAACAAGTTTTTTTTTGATATTCCTAAAATCGACAACATTATAGAATTAAAAAAAAATACTATTAAAATCCAGTATCTCCGCAAGAATAAGCTAATCATTCGAACTCTTCTCAAGGTATTCATAACTCAATATGGTCTATAGAAGACATAAAGTTCTTGACTGAAAAGTGATAAATTAATTCTAACGAGGGAACCGTTCCAAGTGATTCACGCCGATTTTGCTTATATTTTGCCCATATGTAGGGGTCAGTATGCTAAGAAAAAGCCTAAGAGGATTTGGGCCCATGTTGCTTCTTTCGAA
>CAJNSZ010000810.1:0-50252 GCA_905329745.1 Rotaria sp. Silwood2 | reverse complement strand
GGCACGTAATATTTTAAATTTGTTAGTTTGGTAGTGAAAGCTTTAATTTGACACGAATATGTCTAATCTTCTTGATAACCAATACAAAAGGTTCCATTGTAAGTGATGGATTTTCTAACAGTATTTTCTTTTAACAACTAGTCCTAATTCCTCTCAGAGTAGGTGTGCGTCTAGTTACGTTCGTCTCAATTTCGGGGTGTGGGTGAGATGAAGACTCAAACCCAAACCCACATCCTCATCCCACACGCGACATCCCTGATTTGATCTTTCTCGAAAGAATCCATTGTTAAGGGCAACAGATAGTTGAAACGTAAGTTCTTTTTTGTTGTCTGTTCGCTGCAAATTATGTGACGACGACGATTCGTCCTACATTTCTGCATGTATTTTGTTATAGTTCTACACTTCACTTACCTGTGAAAGAAAAAAAAATAAAGGACAACGTTTGATTTTTGCAGGAATACAAACAACATGTGCGCGCGGGGGACAAGCAATTCTCGTTAAACAAGAAATAGTACAACTTATACAACCTGTTTCTTTTTCTTTAGAGGAAAGTTGGCCAAAACAAAAATAGCACTTTTCACATGCTTGTGGTAGTCGTTGGAGTTTTGATTATTTTTCTTGCATTCGTTTTCATCCGAAAACAATATAAGAATGCAGATGATCAAAAGTAAGTCGAAAGATGCATGTGCGAGAATGATTATGAATGCAAAATCGTTGATTTTGCGGTAAAGAGGACTATTAGTCCTGTATGAAAATTATAAAGAATGCAAAAGAAATCCAATTTCTTCGGGGCCATCAGGAATTTTCCAAGATTGATATCTGCATACTACATTTCGTCCAGAAAACTCCTAGTTCATACTTGATTTATGCTCATCACCTGTTGTCGATTCGGAAAATAGAAAGACATATATGCAAATATGAAATTGAGGTTTTTAAATAGGACTTTAGGTTTGTTTCTTGTTTAGAAAATAGAATGCAAAACCAGTCTCACAAAAGTGTAGCTCCACTTTGTCCTAGAGTCAACTGCTAAACTTGTTTTTTTTCAAAAATTACTTGGTAGTCGATAATAAAGAAGGAACGACTGTCAGACTATTTTATATCTCACAAAATTTCGATTCAATTGGATGTTTCTGAGATTCAAGGTTGAAATTTGTACATATTTGACATGTCTATTTCGCATTTTGCTCCCCTCCAAGTTATTTTTTGTGCCTTAAGTTCTCTTCAGATATCACAGAGATCTTTTTATCCCAATCTGAAACGAAATACATCTGAGAAAAGAAAAGCTGACTGTACTAATCACAAATATCACGTTTGCTTTTTAGATTTGATCAATCTTTCACGAAATCCGCATTGTTTTTTGGCAGATCTACTTAGCCTCAAAAAAGGCAATTCTCCATTTCAAAGTGCATCCGAACTCTTTTCGAAGACCTGAAAAATCAGCTCGTTCCATGTCAATTTTTTTTTCTTATCCAAATATGTAAGATTCGGCCTAGTCTCCACTTTTCTCCGAATGATATAAACCAAATACCGTCTCGTTGCATATCACCAGTTTAAAAAAAAATCGTCTGTATCAACCGGCTCGAAATATGAAGCTTTCTTTAAACCACAATGATATTTACCCTGCTTATGTAATTCAACTAGCTCTTTCTAGTAATAGCATTCTCAGTCGTGAGTTTCGTATCTCTGGGTCACTTATGGCTGAAAAACTGCGTCTTTTTCATATCCTATAAGTCAAAGAAGTCCGGTATCAAGTGATTTTGTTGAGATGACTCCAATGTATAAACATTGTTCTTTCACTTACAGATAGATCGCGAGAATTTGTACCTACTAGAATCATTTCACCATTTGCTAATCGCTTCCGGTAAATATTTTATAATGAAAACTCATGAAACGCATGAATAGCTCAATCATGAAAAGTAGTCAATGATTTGCTTTCAGATTCACCTCAATCGGCTGCTTTAAGTGATCCATTGTGATCATGAGGCTCAACTCTATCAGGCTATACCATCAGTCGATGCTGTATATGGAAATTGTTTTTCGCTAATCCCGTACTTGCTACAGTCCTGATTAATCAAGAAAGATTTTTCTAATAAGCACCGGAAGATAATACAGTACGATATAGTAGGACCTCCTGATTCCATTGCACTACTTGAAGATTTTCTTATGTTATTGGACGAAAATAGAAAACCTTTATTACCATGAGATACAAGAATTACTTTTACCTGGATTTCTGAGCAGATCACTCACATGTATGTGGTTTAAACATATACTGATGTAAAACGAAGCTTAATCTTCCAGTAATCGATTTGTATGAAGTGGTCAATCATGATTCTTTTCGACATTGCATTTTTTATTATTTCTTAGTACTTCTAGCAAACATGCACGATGAGTGGAATGAACCGATTTCAGCTCACAAAGCTTGTGATATCTGACTTTTTGAAAACGAAATTATGTTTTAACAGTTGTCAGTCAATCTGTTACAGAATTTATCCTATACATTGAAACAAAAGCAGTAGAGAAGTAAATTATCTATTTTTTAAATTCAGAAAGAAGTTCTAGAGCAATATGTTATGCTTGTGTTACATTAGCAAAGACAAAGTAATGTTTTTTTTCTTTAGAGGTCCCATATTAATATCAATAAAGCTTAGTAGAATTTTTTTTGTACGGTGAAGATTAACCTTAGTATCGATGAGTCTTTTTTTACATAAAAACTGTAATGCTCACTACCAACGACAAAACTTTTACAAATCGTATTTTTGATGTATACTTCTATGGATAGTTAACGGCAGCAAATACAACGTTCTCAAAAGAGTTTTTTGTCTGTAAAACTTTGTATAATTCGGTGCACTAATCATTTTAGTAAAAGAATATTCAAATTTATTCAATCAATTATGGTGCTAAGATTAAAATACTTAAAAAAATCAGCAATTCCAGAAACGCTACGGAACGATAGTTAACATTTTTGAATATTTTTATTCTGAAATCATGAGTTATTCCGTAAATTTGAATACTTTTTCTACTAAAATGGTCAGTGCAACGAGCTCTACGAAGTCCTACAGGTGGAAAAATCTTCTAACAACCTGGTGCTTTTCGTAATTAACTACTCATGCGAATATCCATGAATAGGGATGACACTTTTACTTTCTACAGCAAAAGAAAAGTAGAGACTTTCCTTTCTCAAAAAGAAAAGAAAGGAAAGTCGAAAAACTTTCTTTCTTCCCATGTTGTTAAGGAATAAGCCGAATTTCCTATGCTGTCCTATAAAGAGAAAATTAAAAAAGAAAATGAAGGAAAACAAAAGTCAAAGAAAACAAAAGGAGAATAAAAACTAGGACTGTATAGCTCACGCTCATGAGTGCTTATGTGAGTATGAGCGTTCGTCCAGTCTCGAATAGGAGAGAAAAGTATAGGGTTATTCGTCAGGTATTTGACCAAGTAAATAGAAACAGAAAGCTTACGATTTTATCAAAGGAGAAGCAGTTTTCTAAAAATAACAATTGTTTCATAAAGTTTGACCGAAGGCTTTCACTGTTGAGAAATTTGAATCTGTAATCCGATTCTTAAAATTTTGAGTTTGATTTTTTTCACTAAGAAAAGGTTTCTTTAGTAAAAAAAAGGAATTAACTTCGGACTTTGAGACATCGATTGCAAATTTAGATTTGTTGACCCCGATTATTTTCGATCCAACTTTATAACAAATCATTTTTTCCTTAAAAATCTCTTATTTCAGTAACAAAATTAAGTTCAAAATTTTGAGAATGCGATCACAGATTCGAATTGCTCGACAACGAAAGCCTTCAGTCAAACTATGTGAAACAATTGTTACTTTTACAAAACTGCCTTTTCTTTGATCAAATCGCAAGCTTTCCGTTGTTAATTACTTAGTCCCGTAACTGAAGAGTAACTGCAACTTTCTTCTCTTATTCAAGATCGGACAAATGCTCACGCTCACCAAGTCTGACATTCAAACAGGCATTTTTATCAGCTAAGTGTCGGAAAACCTGTTGTTTCATTAGAAAATAAATCTATTTTAATAACAAAACCTTGTTTTTTTACTCCAAATTCAGGTTTTTAGATGTTCAAACTTCAAAAAGTCTTCTAGATTTTTGAAAAAAAAGCTTTTCGAAAATTCATGACCTTCTAGTACATCTTGTGAAATTTTTCGTGTGGGTTGCCTTTTAATATGGAACGGTCTTTTATTCTAGGGAGAGGACTATGGATGATATTTCCGCGTGTTATATTGTAATTCAATTCCATCCGAATCTATTTATTCTTGAACCTGTGACTCCACACTTCACAAATCCTACACGCGTGTTTTTCAAGCTCCATTATGCCGAAGCACAATCACTCTGGCTCAATGCTACTCGTCCGATCGAATATGGCGGTTCTGGTGAATGTGAGAAATTAGCTTTTCTCGGAGACAATATTCTACGATATCATGTGATCGAAATACTTTGGCGACAACATCCACAAGCAACAGTACAACAACTCGCGACTATGAAGGAAGCCTATTTGACAAATACAAAACTCAACCAATGCTCGAATTGGTTCCATTTTTCACAGTGGATACAAAAAGAGAAACCTATTTCATCGTCATTATCGCGAAGAAAAAGGCGCTCATTTAAACATCGTGGCGAGAAACCGCTGTGCCATTTACCAGGCAAAATATCGGCCACAATCATCGAAGCACTTGTAGCTGCCACCGACCAGTTTCATCAGAAGAAATTCACACAGTTCTGTGTTCTCGGACTCATGAAGATCATGACTAGTCCACTTGAGTGGACAGCCGAAGACCAAAAACTACAGCTAATCGGCTGTGGCAGTCCTGTTTATACCGACCAGAAAATAACCCATGTTACTGGTCAGCTAACTTGCGATCCTAACCATCCACATGGAGTCTGTTATGCGGTTCCGATACTTCAGCTGCAATCTTGATGAAGGACCATATTGACTTGTTTTGAAGTTATTTCGTGTGCTTGTCCCCAATATCCATTATTCATTTTAACTAAGACAATATTAAATATAATCAGAAAGTAGAGTTGCATCACAGAAAGTACTGACGATCCTGGTTGCAACACCATGGATGGACACGAAGCAGGCTTCAACACTATCCTCGAAGTGATAGTAACGCAAGGAAAGTAGTGCACTTTTTGTTTCATACCCGTTGTTACTGCCGTGTAAACTATGCAGATTATCTATACTAGCAAATCACCACGTTTTTAGCTATTGATAATCCATCCTCGAAAGACCTGTGACAGTGATAAAAACACCTTTTTTCTTTGTTTATTAACATAGATGTTTATCATTATGCGAATCTGTGGCAAGAAGAGAAGTTTTTGTTGATGGGAAAGTCTCATTTCAGGTACTTTCTTACAGTTTGTATAAATGGGCACTATAGATACGACTGTTTCGTGTTGTTATCTACTCAAGAAAATAGAAAGCAAAAACTACATATCATTTTCTTGTATCACAAGCGTACTGTATACAAAACGCTTATTTCAGTCTCAGTTTTTTATTTTTTAATTAATTTTACTTTTTTTATTAATAGCTGAACTGAATGCTTGCTAATATTTCTTAATTGTATGCTAGTTATTTTAGGACATCTTTTAAAGACATATCAATTGAAACTCATTTGATGGCGAAAGAATGAACCTCGAAAGACATCAATGACAAGGTTTTACGTTGATTCACAACATTTGCGAAAAAAATAAAAATAAAAAATATATTGACACTATAATGACTTAACAGTGGAATAAATCGATTTGAATAAGAAAAAGCCCTTACTTACGAGGCGAGGTCCCCAGGTGTGAGTCTCACAAGGGGACATCTCCAAGTGTCAAATCGCTTTTTGATCGAGTATATGCTCAAACGATAGACCTCAATGAACTATTAAATATTCTACAAAGGTTTGCTTTTTCAGGTCTTCTCAGCAAAGATATGCGATTATTACTATTACTAGTTTTGCTTTACTACTGTACTCATATATTCTATACGTTGACTGAACCGCTTCCGATCAGGCTCAAATTTATAGCAGTAGTAAGGCACTCAGCACTGATTAAAATCCCAGAGTTTAAAGATAAATTATTGTTTCTTATCGAAGATATGAATCTGTTTCGCTTACCGATTGATTATTAGAAAATAGCATGTGATTTTGCTCAACAATGCAAGTATAGATTCATCTGATATTTTCAGAATACATTCATTTCATAGTAAGCATACGTATAGAAATTTTATTTTATTTTTCGGCGCTTGAGTTCATAAAAACTGGAACTATGGACTCATGTACTTTTCATCATTTAATCTATTTTCAGTGATATATTTGTAGACAAGAAAAGTATCTACAAAAAACAAAGAAAATGGAGGGAATCATTTAATGAGTGAAAATAAGAGGTTTTGAGAAAATGTTCAATACATATTATATAGTCATGATAAACTACATCCAATGAGCAAACATGAGGAACAATCATACCCATGATATTTGCAATAGTAGTAGAAATTAATTACCGTGATTAAATATGAATCTATATTCTGCGCGGACATATGCTCCATCAGATACACCTTCTTCCACTTTACTTATGAATCTCTTTTCAACTACATCAGGACACAATTATCTCTCTTTTCCCATTTCGACTATCAACAATTCTATGCAAAGCACGCATTCGAACAAACAAAAAGATTTAAATCGGATCAATGGAATACATATGCGAGATATCGACATCTTTGGAAAATTAAGTTTAGTATATGAGTACCGTACGTGCCATTATGAAAGTACACGAATTCAACGTTTCAGTCTTTATGAATTCAGGCGCCGAAAAATAAGATAAAATTTCTAAATGTATACTTACTATGAAATGAATGTATTCTGAAAATATCAGATGAATCTCTACTTGCATCTTTGAGCAAAATTACATGCTATTTTCTAATAATCAATCGGTAAGCGAAACAGATTCATATCTTCGATAAGAAACAATAATTTATCGTTAAACTCTGGGATTTTAATCAGTGCTGAGTGCCTTACTATTGATATAAATTTGAGCCTGATCAGAAGCGGTTCAGTGAAGGTATAGAATATATGAGTACAGTAGTAAAGCAAAACTAGTAATATTAATAATCGCATATCTCTGCTCAGAAGACCTAGAAAAGCAAACCTTTGTAGAATATTTAATAGTTCATTGAGGTCTATCGTTTGAGCATATACTCGATCAAAAAGCGATTTGACACTTAGGAATGCTTTCTCGTCAGTTTTAAATGGGATATATATCAGTTTGTAGAGCTCGGCGAGCTGGTTCTCGTGATATGTTTCATTTTTGCCCATAGACCTTGATATAAGAAAAACCAATCGATTTTAATAGTAAATTTCTTCACTTTGGATAAATTTTAAGACATTTGTTAGAAACTTAGGAGTTCAAGGGTATTTAAAGTTTGAATCGTTATATTAAAACACACTATGTCGCATGCGATAGACTTAGTTGCTCTTCAATCAAATATGCTTCACGACTTATTACTGGTATTACATCATGGTGTAATACTGTACGAAACAAATAAGGTAAAGGTATTTCTTTACGTTCTATTGTTATGCACTCATGATACACATTCTTATTTTCTCGTTCATTCTAGTATATTCTACTTGGTTCTCTCTCTTTCTTTTTCTGTGCTTTTCGCCTGTTAAAATATTTCTATCATTTTCTAACATTTTCGAGTGAATTCTTTCGCTTCGTTTTGAATTTGTATATATATACCTGCCATTTGGAAAATAGTATATGATATAAGTTTTGATCAATATTCTTTTAAGTTTCACGATATATCGTATGTGACATTGTGTATGTTTTAGTATGACGATTCAACTTTAAATATCCTTGAAGTTCTAAGTTCCTAACAAATGTGTTAAAATTCATCCAAAGTGAAGAAATTCACTAATAAAATCAATTGATTTTTCTTATTTCAAGGTCTATCGGCAAAAACGGAACACACCACGAGAATTAGCTCGTCTATCTATACAAACTGGTATATATCCCATTCGAAACTGAGACTCATGCTTGAGAACCTTTCGTTGTTAGTCTACTTGAATAGATGAATTTCAGATTTTTTTATTATATGTGTCCGTCACGAATAACGATTCAAAATAAGCACACATCTCTGTAAGGACAATTAGTCAAAAGTTTTCAGGAAAGACTTCGATTCAAGAAGAGAAAAAGTAGATTCCAGATTCGAATGAGTTCTTATGGATTCAGTGGCATCCATTAGCGAGTGTGGGCATCGAGGAGTGGGTGTGGGTGGGTATGAGTATGAGCACGGTTAATTCTTTCAAACACATCCGCACCCACACTCTCTGTAGCCAATGTTAACAAATATTTAAAGTTCCTATTTATGAGAAATGTTAGGAAAAAAATGTTAAGAACAATCGAAACTGACTTAGATATAAAAATTAGTTATTCATGAATTATAAAGAAAACTGTTTATTTATTCTTTCAACAAAAATAATTTATGACATACATTCATGTATCCGATGAATCTTCGATATCATTTTGTCTGATTTTTTTCGTTTTTGATAGATGTCTTACTATCAAATATCCTTCGAAAGTTTCATTTAGCAATATTGAGAATCAATTGAAGAAACTAATATTATTGTTTTTAATAATACATAAATAACTATTATATATATGTGAGTCAATGTTTCCTTACATTGGCGTAATATTTCTCGTAACAGTTCTCTTATAAGTATGAACCATGATTAAATATTCAATATATCTATACGTGTTTTAAAGTTTTTCTTCGAATTATTTTTCTTTATGAGCTTCTCTCTCAGTTCTAGTAAATCTTCTTCTCGTATTCTGACAAGAATACTGAACTATTATGTATCAATATACATTTATTCTCTATCATTTCTTTAATAAAATATCTCGTTTTCAGTTAGAATCATTTTAGTACAAAATATTGCACAAAAAATTGTCCAATAAAGAGAAAAACGATTTTCTACAGATATGAAATCGATTCGGTATATATTTTGTGGAAAATATTGTGATTGCATCAAATTCTGAATTTATCCGGACAAAATTTGAATCGATTATCTAATGCAAATATTGTATTTTCTTCTAATGTAACTAAATCTTTCGCTATTCCAATTGAATTTTCAGCTTTTTTGTTTAGCTAATTTATATTTATTTTCTTTTATTGTTGTTGAGTTTTATATAATAAATCTATATGTTGAAAAATTATTTCTTTAACTAATAAATAATTTTCAATTAATTCATCTGTTTGTTGTTGATGAATAAAAATCAATTAATTGTTGACATGATACAATTGTTAATTCAGTTGATTGTTGTTTTAATAAACATTCTATTGCTAATAACCATTCTTTTAAAGAACTTTTTTAAAAAGTCATTCTCATTTAATATTTGTTGTCGATTATGAAGAATTATTACCGATAAATCATTTTGAAATTGTTCGTATTGTTTTTCAATTCTATTGACTTGTTTATGTTAACTATAAAAACGTAAACATTTAAAATAATTATCAATTAAATATACATGTTCAAGCTGAAATTCATTTAAACATGATGATAAACGATTAATACATTCATTATATTGGTTTTCTTGTTCATCTAATAATTGAAAATATTAATTTATTGATTTTATATTATTTTTATCATTATTATCAAATCATTGTCCAATAGTAATTTTTGTATTTATATCAGTTTCAAATGAATGACGATGTATAAAGAAGAATGCATGAAATTGACGAAAATTTTGTAATCTGTTCATCAAATTTTCAACGTTTTAAAAGAAAGTGCTTTACAAAAATAAATCATTGGAATTTGTAGGATTTTCTATATACGAAAATAAGCAATTACTTAATTTATCAAAACGTTCTTTTATTGTTTGACATTCATGACTATAATGTTTTAATAATTCCAAATTATGCATTAAACCTGGTTGTGCACATCATGATATACTGGAATATGAGAATTTTATTTTCAAGATGTTCAAGAATACACAAAAGATTAATTACTTGTTAGAATTCTTCTTTTGTATTTTTCTTTTTGTCTGTAAACAAAGGAATATAGTGTTAATATAGCATAATGTTTATCCTTGATATCTTACCATATAATAGTCAAGAAAAAAGAGAAAGAGAAAGGAAAGATTATATAATATGCATTGTAATATTATACGATCAAGCTTTAAGAATCAAACAAAAGAGCGAATCCTTTGGAGGTTATTAGGAACAAGTGGGCTGCTACTATTTAACGAAATATGAGCTCATAAGTCATGGATCAACTGCAAGATCGTAAGCCAAAAATATTCTTTTTCAGTAATCAGGAAAAACTGCATTTTTATGTCGGTATCAATCTGTGATATAACAAAGTGATTCTTTTCAATATTTTCCTTAAGGATGCAATCTTTGGACACCCGTTTATCATTAGTGAAAAGTCAGTCAATTTCGTCAAAATATAGCAGAGATATTCAGTTTTTTCTTCGATTAATTGACTTGTTGGCCACTGTATATTGAGGGAGAAACAGCAGAGACTTCGGTCGTGAACGGTATGGCTATACGTGTGGGGCGTGGGCACGAAAGAAGAGAAAACCCACATCCAAATTTACATTAACACCTAGACTCACATCCATATCCTGTTTGGGGAGAATCCCGACCTAAGATATCCTACGTATAAAATACACGAAATGAGGAAAGTTAACGTGGATAGGCAGATATATAGTTAAGTTACATTTAGACAATCACATGATATTCAGTTTTCAGAAGATATGTCTATTGAAGTTGATCGTCAGCAAAATATCAAACTATAAGGGTGTAGGTGTGAGTGTCGGCGTACGGGTGAAAAGAAATAATAATCATACCCTACACTGACACCCGAACACCGAAACTCAAACACTCAAACCCAATATCATCTATTTTTGCGCCAGTTCGGTATTTCGCAACAGGGAAATGCAGAAATATGATACTTTAAGCATTGAAACGAATTTGGAACCATTTCCAAGTTTCGTTCAAACATAAGAAACCTTATTGAACTATTTTAACAATGTACGAAACCCTCTTAGATTGCTTAACTTAGTACGACGTCTGAAATGATCTTCCTTTTCGAACACTTCACTGTCTTCGTTCTAGTTGTTGTACGACTTCCGGATGATTATATATGTGTGGGTGATTAATATATATATATATCAGTGGATTCTATAAACATCCACTGGCAGGTTCGAAAATTTTCAACAAGAGTAGCAAGACGCCATTGAGCTTGAAGAAGGTCAAGAAAAATTTTTCAACTCATCACTCAAATCGGGTTTTGTTCATCATACAGATCAAGTTAAAAATTCAATTTCTATGAACATTTTTGTGTACCTAGTTGTTTGCAACTTATTTCTACTTATGATAGTATCATCTGCGAACAATTTTTAGCATTTAAAAGTTATGTCTTTTCCAGACGAACACGAAGCTATAATAACGTCTTTTTCTGCATTTCGAACCAAAGATCTACAATTATTTGTCAACTCTATTATCAAAATTGAACTTTAGATATGAATATGTATGTACGATTTTGTCATGTTTCAATCAAATCAACATAAAAATACGTCTATTTTAGATAGGACTTACAACCGTCGTAATGAAATAAAGAAAAAATAGAGTTGTCTTTTTCTTGATTATTATAATAGACATCTGGATAATGCACTGTGTATGACTAATACCTGTCTATTACTTTTGCTCTCAAAATAATTGAATTTATTCAATTAATCAAATAAATTCGCATTATATATAATGTATTTACCTTCCGATATTTTCAGAACTTGATTCATTTATCAAAGAAAGAAAAATTGTTCATATTGCACAATTTATTGGAAAAAAAAAAGAAAATTTCATAATTCTTTTTTTCAATTATTTCAAAGACATTTATTGCCAAGTTTTAAATTAAAACATCGACAACCAACATTTTTAATACAACGTTCACCAGCTAAACAACATTGACTTTTATGTGGAGCATAATCACATTCTGTTTGACCTGATGGACAATCTTTTACTTTAGATGGTGCAACTCCATTTGATGCTAATATAGGGTCAATAACAGATTTCCAATCATCAACTGACCATGATGCATCTGCACTTACAGCGACACCATTAATAAGAAAGGTTGGTGTACCAACAACATCTAAATATCAAAAAAAAAAAAAAAGAATTAAAAATAAATTTTTCTTTTCTCAGATTAATTTAAATTACTTCTTGAGCAAGCATATTTCCATGAAATACGTGTTTCATCATTTATATCATCATTTGCCATGCCTGCTAAAAATTTATCTTTTGTCACTAAACCAAGTTGAGCAACAAATGTTGCAAGTGAATCAACAACTTGCGGCATAGTCATAGTTTTTGTTGCATCATTGTACCATTTTTCTTGATTTTCAAATACTTTAGTTACATATAGAAAAATAGCATCTAAATTTCGACTTGTAGCATTAGCAATAACATGTACACCTTGTGATGCTACAAATGAATTTGTATGATAAGGAAGTGGAAATGTATGAAAACGAAAATGAATTTTTGTGCCGTAATATTGAATAACTTGTAAAACAGTTGGCCAAGAAGCTTTACAATCTGGACAAAGTGGATCTAAAAACATTTCGACAACAACATGTGCATCAGCTGGTCCACCAACTCCATATCCATCTGGATGCGATGGTATAGGTACTTGAGCTGATGTAAAACCGACAAGAATTACACCAAGTAATACAAAAATAGTTGTAAACTCCATTTTGTTGTTTGGTTAAGATTCTTAATGTGAAGTATCCGTATAGTTCTTTGCTTATTTGTCGATTTTTATATACGAAAGATAAGATAAGTATAAAATAATGATGTTCGCACATCATCATGACCAGCATGATGATAGCTTTTTTTGCTTTATCAGGCCACCAAAATGTTTTTCTCACATATAGATGCTAAAATTACAACAGTCTTTTTGAAATAATTGACTTCACATTCATACACGACGCAAGGTCTATTTTGTCTGTCTTTCTTCAATAGTGAACATTCTAGCAACAGAATCTTTGAGGTTTGAGTATTGCATCAATTTACAGAACATTACGAGCTTCAAATTAATAGAAGTTTTTTTTTCTTGTTGCAAGTATTATTCAAAAACTATTTAAGAAAAATTCAATTTTTTTTGCCAATTATCTTCCACACGGGGCTACAATGTAAATATTGGGTGAAAAAAATAAAAGTGAGCTTTTTTTCGAGATTTGAATAGTAACGTATACACTTTGATTATCGACCAGTTTTTTAGTAAAAAAAATTTTGAAAAAACTTACTCACAAAAACAGTCAAATTTCAGTACGTTTAAAGAAAAATTTCATTTTTTTATGAAAAATAAAAATATTTAGACAATAAATTATATATAGACTGAAATAGAAGTCGAAATGGGGTGGGGCGAGACGCATGAGGAGACGTTAATTAGTATGTCGCATATACACATTACAATACAGTTCAGCTGCTATCAAAAGACAGTTTTCGGCAGCAGGTCAAGTTATCAACGAAAGAAAATCTAGTTTAGATCCAACAACTGTTAATAATATTTTATTTCTTCGTTTGATCGATCTCGACATATATCGTTTTTGTGTTCTTGTGTCTATTTTTTGCATTATGTATGTAGTTAAATAAATCATATGATCAAGAGATACAAACATCTAATAATGACGTGTCCAGGCAATGAAGAAAAAAAAGTAAGGTTTCGAGGGCAACGAAAAATAAATTATTCTCACTGTTTTGGTCTCTGGTCTGAAATATTCGCTATCGACGAAACTTTCAGAGAATGTTCTTCTGTATATGAGACATACACTCAGTTATCACAAATGCTTCTAAATTGAAATACATGTATTCTGAAGGCTGTGGTTTTAAAAATGTTTCGTGGTTTCTTTGTCGCAGAAGCACTTTTAGAGAAAAATAAAGATATTCTTGGAATCAGCATGATAAGCTGCATCGATTGATATACCATTTGTCAATTTTTAGCATAAAAGTTTTTTTTATAGGAGTTTAGGAGAAGAGTATCCCTCAGAAATTTTCCGTCAATCTTGTTTTTCAATAGAAGAATTGAATATTTCTACGAAAAGAATTCGTTTTTGACAGAAAATACATAGTGCTTCATTTATTAACTATTGTATTATCGCTTTGGTATTCGTGGAAAAAGTTGTCTATAATTGTAACAATTATTCTTTTCTTGAATAAATTACAGACGTAACAATTAGTAGCATAATAGATAAGTCAGTTTTTTTCCAACATTTTCATTTTAAATTTTGTTAATAAGAAAACAAAAACAAACTACGCATGTCGAATGGTAAATACCCTTTTTTTGGTAACTGACAACAAAGAAGATTAGTCATTGCGTTTCAGTCTTATATGAATGGAATCCGATTTACGATCATGTTATTACTTTTGATACAGCGGCAAACTTTGAAGATCGCTTACTGTGACAGAAACGAGAGTTCAAAAAAGAGTCCTTGTAGAGTCAAAGTTTTTCGAGTCCGAAAAACTCTGCAAATTTTCTTTGACTAGCATATCAAATAGCTCCCCAAATTTATCATACAGATTTAATTTCGATTTTTTTCTGTAATAGTGAATTGCATGAAGAATTCAAATAGTGACTTGAATAAAGAAAATTGTTTCGAACAAGAATTTGAGAGAAACAAACTTTTCATAGTATTTCACAAATTTCAGAATCTAGAAAATTTCAAACTTAATTTTTCAGCTTCTGATAAACATTCGAAAAAATTTGAAATTAAATTTGTATGATCAATTTCAACTCTAATTGTGAAAATTCTTTGTTCCGTGCAGATATTGATTGGTGTTGTTCTTTTTTCTTTGCAATAATTATTTGTGAAAATTAACAGATGTTTTCTTTTGTTTTTCATGTTGTTTGGTTATTGGATTGGCAGTTTTTGTATACTGAACATTACAATTGTCAAAAATGAATGTGATATAAGAAAAGAATAAAATAGGATTTTCCAGAACTAAACTATTTAACAAGGTTGTTTTTTTCTAATTTTTTTCACAGCTGTCACCAAGATAGAGGCTTCAAAAAAGCAAAGCCTTACTTTTTCTACATCTAGAGTGTGTAAATATAATTTTATTAGGCTACATACAACAATAGAGTCAACCATTCTCAACAAAATAAAACACACATTTGATTGAAGGTCAAAAAATGATTTTTCTATAGGAAACCTGACAAAAAACGAGTTTCGGAGCTTCCGTTTGATTGCTGTATCTAGTCTGAAAAATATCTCAGAGAACTTGATGATATCTCATCTTGTAGAGAATTTTATATTCATCCGTTCTAGGTGCTGAAGAACAAGTCCTTTGATTTTTTGGAGTCTCTATCTTTGAAAACTTGATAATAGTTTTTATTGCCTTGTATTCGAATAACTACTTGGATTCTTTCTAACGTTGAGTCCAACGGGAAAAAAAAGTTGAAAATAAACCTTGTCGATTCATTTTGGCACCCACTGTGTATATTCGATTAAGTAGTCTTACACAAGTATAAACAGGAGGCGTGAAATATTTCGAAAAGCAATTGCTACTCCTTTTAATGTTGATGCATCCCCCTCCCCCATGCATACATTTATTTGGCGATAAAATTTATTAAAAAACATAGTCTATTCATAATTTACCGTCTAATTATACCCTATAACATTTTTTTTTGATAAAGCCCTTGAAACTACAGAACGAAGTCTATTAATAGTAAAAGAAAGTCCATTATTTATTTCTTAATAAATCAAATATTACTAAATTGTGTGGAAGTTCATGCTGTTTCGATGGAAATTATTTTATTAGAATAAGTATTTATTGTTTTATCAGAATTGGTTTCACAAACATGAAATTCTTTTTTATTCCACACGTACAAAGATGCAGTTTCATTTATCATACAGTTCATATAGTCTATGGCACGTTCAAGTGACTTCTTCTAACACTATTTTTCTATTAATGACAATGTTATTAGTTTAAGATTGACAAAAAAAAGAGCAAAAAAAACGAAGAATGTTTCGATTGACAGCTTGATAATTACCATTCCTTCTGTGCATAAACACGCACTTGCTCAATCAACTTTTATTTTGTCTTATCACTATAAAACCATCGTCGCACGACATGGTGCGCGTGAATGCACATAGTCAGCCTCATTAGATAATTGAAGTATACGTTGAATAGTCAACGATCCGTCAAATGTATATCTCTAAATAAGCAAGTAAAGATCTTCCGTTCAGTCGATAGACACATCTATTTATATCCATAAAAAAAACCGTAAAAAGAAAAAAATTACCATCGTTAGACATCTTTACTATATACATATATATATATGGGTGTGGACATATCTACCAAGGGTCGTGCACATCTGGGAGGGACAAGTGTATATGTATATATATATATATTTAACGTTGACTACTGAACTATACGCTCGTCAAGGAGGTTAATTGTCTGTCGCAGTTGCTCAATCGTTTGTATATATATATATTTTTTAGTCATATTCTTTACATTTTTTTTCGTCTAGTCAACTGTCTCATAGAATAGGTGACACGTCGTATGAATGTATGCAAGCTCTCAGAACTCGAAAGGATGGTACCATTTTCTTATAAGTAATAGACAGTTAAGCATACACATATAATATGATACAGATCAATTAGTTTGTTCATTGTTTGAGATTTGAGTGAATATAATTGCCAAAAAAAGAAATAATGATTTGACAAGTTATTCATTCAAAAATGAAATGTCAAGTAAGTTCATTGATCATATTTATAACATTTGATCGTCAAATTCCTTCTTTTTTTATGTTAAGTAGACTCTTAGATTGACTATATTCCATATAACTATAAAATTCTATTTGATCCGGCCAATTGCAGTCTCTATTATGTATTTAAAATACTTCATTTATTATGCATATCTGTTATTCTATTCAAGGTTGATTTTAAAAAAAAACGTTGTACTTTTTAAGATACTTTTAATCAACAATTTCACACAAGAGAAAAGAAAAAAAGACGATAAGATACAATGCCATATTTATCTACAATTCGAGAAGCGACAAATTTTAATGTAGATGGTCAATTACCAAAAGTTGATACTTATGCCGATGCCCTACTTCGTACATTATACTCTTTTAAACCACCTTCATCATCAATGTCATTATATGCTTTTCGACAGCATCCTCGTCCGTATCCTCAATCAACAATGGTGTCACAATCGATCGTAAATGAAGTAAGTGGTATTAAAACTTGTATACATACATGCATGTTCGCGTATGTGCTCTTCATTTTCTCACTCTTATTTTCAAGTGGAAGTTGATGGACGGAGTACCTCCTTCTTTCTACTTATGAATATTTGCTAGTTATGTCATACATACAGGACGTAACGATTCTTCGGCTCTGACTGAAATTGAATATCTCTGTAGGTGTCCATATTCGTTATTTTCGTTCGGTATATGGTAACGATAAATTGATATTGTTTCGTCATTCTATAGAAGTAACAGATTATCATTGTCTCGAAATTCAGGTCGCACACACACATATATATATGTATGTATGTGGCACAAATTATCAAACGAAGAACTACAAAATTGACCTTCGAACGTAGTGTACATTCAAACTCGATTCATCATCCTCCAAAAAAAAAAGAGAGAGAGAAGGAACAGAGAGAAATCATGTAACTACGTACATATACAAAAGCAGAAATTGCAGTTTAAAGTCATTTGCCTATTACTATTCTGGTTCGACGATTATTGAGTCTCTTGTTATAATGACATAAGCGGTCAAGAATAAAGAAGACTGCGATCACTACGAAATTCAAGTAATCTTTTGATAATTTGACAGAGAAGGAGAGAAAAGAAAAAGAACGACACTGGAGTAGTATCATCTGTTGAACAACGATAAGCCAGGTTCAATATTGACTTGAGATGAAATGACAATACAAGCACACACACACACACGAACGTATGCACGAGTACATGAATTACTCAATTATTTTTTTATTCCGCAATTCTTTACTATGTTTTATAAAGTAAGAAAAAAAAAATGAGGTAGGAAGAGAGAGAGAGAGAGAGAGAGAGAGAGAGAGAGAGAGGAGAGAGTGAATCCTGACTAGTTTGTGGTGAGCATTGGCATCCGGCTTATGTATGTATGATGAATTGTGCACATAATATTTATTTTATAAAGACGGTGTACATTTTGTTAAAGAACGAAATGTGTTGGCAGCAAGAATAGAAGGTGTGTAGGCGAAGTGGTGATTGTAAAAAGTAACGGCACTGAATGTATAAATTTTCTTTTTTTCCTTTTTCGTCTTCATTTCATTTCTTTTCTTCTATTGCTATTATTTGAATACGTACGACGAGAAGCAGTCACCAACTGGGAACAATAATTCAATTTGACTGCTTCTCAAATTAACTTTAATATCTTTTTCTTTGTTCTTTGTATCGACGATTATTTCTTATCGTCGTCGTTATTCTGTTTGATTACTCAAACTCGAAGAGGTATTGACCGACAGGTAAATAAGTTTTCTTTGTTACTTTATTGAACCTATTCAACATACGTATGTGTTCATAGTTCGATAAGTTATCGATTCTAACTGATTGAACGTCACGTAAGATTTAGAGCACATGCTGAGTAAATAACAGCGAGCGGTTAGTGGAGTGTGATTGTTTTCGAAAGAAGACACAAGCACTTATACAAACGAATGCATTGCTAGTGTAAAAACATTCACAAGAAGACACGAAACAAAGCCGGTAGGAGCAGTAGTATTGAAGCGAAAAAATTCAAGTGTAACGTGCGTGAGTGTGTATGTTGTTGCATACCGACACAATTTCAAAGCGAATTTGTTACATCACTATTACTCTTTTTTTATTTGTTGTTATTTCAAAAAGAATGCTGAAGGTGAAATAATATTTCAAAAAAAAATACCAAAATGTCTTTTGGCTTTATGTCAAGTAAATAATCATGATTAATCATAACTTTTAATCGAAACAATTCTGAATATTAAAATCTTTTGATGGGTTTGAAATTAAGTTAAGATTCGGATCTAAAATTATTGAGTCAAAATCAATGCTCTTTTTTTTCTCAATCGATAGAAATAAAGAGAACAAAGAAAGAATATGCATGATTGCATGTTCTGTTTGCGCTGTTGAACTCAATCCGTACTTATCGTTCTTAGTTCATTTGACCATTACAAGAAAGGTACTAAATACGGCTTCGTTTACGCATGCGAATATATGCGCTTTATGCTCGTGTATACACACTCACGTATGTTTTTATTTTCTTTTTCTCTTTTCTTACATTTTTTTGCTTTTCTTCTTTCCATACTGTACTTGAAAACTGAAAGAAAGAAAAGGCGGTTTAATTTCTAAAGAATCGACAAATGGAATGAGAGAAATAAAAATGAAAGAAAGCGTATATATACTAACGCAGAAAAAAAAAATAACAAATAAATAGTGTAATAGACCACATTTAAATATGCATAGTAGTAAACGTTTGTTGTCGTTGCGGTTGTCATGTTGTCATTATTTTACGTTTCTAATTTTTTATGATCGTCGTCTAGTTGACAAAAATAAAATCACAAGTTACCAATAAAATACTTGTAACTAGCTTTTTGATTGATAAGAAGAAAAAAAAAATGAGAAGAGAGAAAGAAATAAAACGACAGGGATAAATGAAAGCAACTAAGTTGAGATTTGGTTTCTGTTGCTCATAGACGATTTATACACGTAAGGAAAATATTGATTTTGATCTTCCTTGGTTTCATTCAATCACATGCTTTTGCTGTCTTGTATGTGTCTGCTCATATATCCTGAAGGTCATTGAAAGCAATAGACAGACAACCGATCTTTTTTTTCGATGTTTTCGTGCGAATTATCGAAAGAGAACGAAATGTATATGTTCATTACCTTATCTATCATATTCATTGTCTTCTACATATATATGAACATGAACGAATGTACGCGCGTTCATCTTGTTTACATGCGACTTATAGATTTCTTTCGTTGATATTTCTCTTTCTCGTTCTTCATACATAAATATGGCTTTGATTAGTTTCAAGCATTGATTTTATCTTTTTTTTACAACTCATCTCTTTTCCTTTCTTGTTGTTCTCTCTCTCTCTCTCTCTCTCTCTTTTTTTCCGTTGTTGTCTTTGACCATCGAATAGTAGACACATACATAGACTCATCTTTTCTTTCTTTATCTTATTTTTGTGCGTGTGTGGTCAAGGCGATTACGATTATACCCGATTAAACAAACAGTATATAGTAGTAAGATTTTGTTTGAATGAACATGAATTTTGAAATATCTTCACCGAGCACAATGGTAAGTTTCATTGTCATTTATTGAAATATGTTTATAATAAAGAAAAAAGAAAATAGAAAATGAAATACCAGTATGTTTAAAAAATGTTGCAACTATTTGTTCTTCTTATTGTCACTCGATATTATTTTTACGGGAATTCTCCTTCGAGGTTATTGCTGCTTTTGTGGTGGTAATGTTTTGCAAGCATCATCTCTTTACGAACCCCACACATGCATACACATAACTTGACGAAGCACAGAAAAGCAAATAGAACACACAAAATGTCTTCGTATTCTTCATCTTTTATTTCAAGAGTTGACGGCAAACATGCGCTTTCATTCATATTTAAGCTTCAGGGTTTGAATACAATGGTACCATGAAGGTTAATGATTTTCTCATTACATTTGTCAATGCATGAACACAGAGAAAGAAAAAAGTTCAATCTTATGCGGAGACAGTTCTTTCTTTCACTCTTCATTTTTACTTTTGCACACTTTATACCTCGAATTTGACATAAAATAGTAGAAAAAAAAATGAAGAACTTCTTCATTCTTCACTCCCATTACATTGTCGTAGGATAGAAAAGAACACGCGTCGAACTACAAAAGAAGAAAAAAATGAGAAGAAATAAAGAATAAAATAACGGTAGAAGCCTAGTGCACCCAACTTTTTACATTTTTTTCTCGCCTTTGCTCATTGTGTTCCGTTTTTTTTCTATATTCTCCTTTTTTTTTTCGAAACTATGCTAAGAGGCAGCTGTGACACATCGGCAACAAGTTAATCAGTCACTATTACATGAATAATATTTTTCTAGTTAGTGAACGGCTCTTCAGATAATCAACAAACATTAGCTGATCCTTCTTCGTTATCCTCTTCGTCATCATCATTATTCAGTTCACCATCATCATCGTCTTCATTAAATAATACGAGTGCAAATTATTTTACACTCGAAGCACATTTACCATTAGTTAAAACTAAAGTTGAACAATTAGAAAAATTTAAACGATTACTTTCTCGCTTGGATAACGTTTATAATTCTAATACAAATAATAACAATAATAATAATAATCAAAATATGTCAACATCAGCTTTACCACCACCATCACATATTCCTGATCGTTATCTATTCCGTGCATCTTCAAATGATCATCGAATATCAAGAAAATCATCATCAACAACAAGAAAAAATAAATTAAATAATAATCCAACATCATCATCATCATCAACACCACCATCAGCAAGAAAACGTTATAAATTTTCACCGGCTACAACTGATCAAAATAATAATAATGTTTATAAATTTCCTAATGGACAAACAGAAGCACGATCGCATTCAACAGATTCTGATCGATATTATTTTCCTTCAACAGATTCAACTAAACAACCACAACAAACATTAACATATATTCATTCTGGTAGTGGATTAGAACCACATACAATTACTTTTATTAATGGAACATCATCAACGACTGATAAAACTTCATTGCCAACAACAAAGTCAATACAACCAACGGCTATCATACCTGATACACCTTATCTGTTTTCAAAGACGACAGAATCTCACCCGCACTCAACTTTAACATCATTAGCTAACCCAGAAGGTAAGATTTACGTAGTTACCAAAGACAAATAAAGCCAACAAAAAGAAATAAAAAGAGAGTAAAAGAAAAGATAAATTCAAGTTGCTATTTTTATTAGTCTCGTATGGACTGGGCATCCTTTCTAAATAACTTAATCTTATCCTATTCTTTTTCTTTCTCTTCTTCTTTTATCAAGATGCATGGATACAAGAACGTCAACAACCACAAATTGTTTTTGATAGCATAAATGATTTATCACCAAGTTCACAATTAAAACGTCCACGTACATCAAGTACCAGTCCTGAACATCGACAAACAACAAAACGTTCACCAACACGTATAGATACAATAACATCAACAAATGGTTCATTATCAACATTAAGACGATCACCACCAAATAAAGTTCAAAATGTTCGTTTTGATCCATCATCAACACAACGTTCATATTTAGATGAAGCACGTGAACGTCTAGCTGGTAAAAAACGTGGACGTTCACCACAAGCATTTCAACAATCGGTTGATCGTCTTGTTTCATCAACAAATCAAAAATATCTTCAACAACAACAAATTCTTTCACCACCAATACCATTTCAACCACAACATGATTATGTTAGTCAATATTATGCACAAGAAGAACCACCTATTGATTATCCAATGGATAGTGATGATGATGAACAACAAAAACGTCCATTTATATATAATCGTGGTTTAAATACAAATCGTACCCATACACAAATTATGAAAAATGTTAATAAAAGTCTAATTGATGGTAATTATTTAGCTGATATTAATCGTATTAAACAATTAGATCAAAATTTTCATCGATATTTACGTTCGCTTGAAAATCAATCATTACAACGTGAATTAAATTATGATTTAATACGTTGTTTTTCATCAACATATTTAGATGATTTAAGACGAGAAGAAAATCGAAATTTTCAAACACGTATTAATATGCGTTCATATACATATGAAGATATACAAGATATACATATGTCACCAACATTAGAAGCATATAAAATGAAACGAGCTATTGATAGAGAAAGACGTCTTCGATTAAGTACAAGTTTTGATGGACAAATAACATCATCAACACCAACATCATCAATTGGTGCTGGACTTTTATCACCATTACTCTCATCATATAGTCCAATTATGACTGGAAGTTTAAATGAAAATATAGATGCACAATCAGGTGGTTTTGAAACTGATCGTCGATCACAAAAATCACATACTTCAGTAAATATTATTCTTTTTTCATAACTGCCTCAATTCTTTTCTGCATCCACTTGGTAAACAGAAGTCTCAGTTATTACATTGCTTGAAGGGTTCATTTTGCTTTTTAGTCTTTCAAAAAGAATTGTTCTATGCTCATCTTTCAATATAGTTTATCTTTGTACTTATACCACCATTTCTGAAAGTATTAAAACATATCAAATTTCTGTTTGATAAATGATCGATCAATTCTTACATAATCTAATCTTTTAATATTACCGACAAGTGAAGGTTGTTTTATATTCAATAGATTAGAAAAAAAATTTATTTCATAATAAAAACTAAATGTAAATCTTTCTTTATCAAATTTATTATGCATATTTAATTTTTCAATCACGTTTTTATATACGTTCGTTTATTTTCGGATTATGAGTTTTATAAAGTCTAATCATTTCAGTTAATTTCTCAACTCATAATCATGAATTAAAGTTTTATTTTGTTAAACATTGAATTAACTATGGCTATGCTGCCATAAATAGATTGATTAATAAAAGGAAATAATCTGACTTATAATCTTCGTTTGAGTACGCATAATATAGATAAAAATCCTAACAGGCTTCGCGCCATTAGGTGTCTTTCTTCTTAAGTTATAGTCATTTTACTGAACTTTCAGTCTATTGCAAGATAGCATGAGAAAAATCACAACAAGTAGTGTCACCTTGAATTTCTGCCCAATAATAATTCTCAAGGACATTTTAATATTCTAAAAGTTTCAATGCAAATGAATGATTTCTTCTTAAGAAATCATCTGCCTAGAAGCCGGACTACTTGTCGAGCTCTTGTGTGAAAGTGACGTTTTCTTTTTCAAACGTGCTATCTTGGAAGGGAAACATCCGTTCGAGGTAAAACTCTTAGAATATCATAACGTCCTTGAGAATTATTGTTGCAAGGTGAAACTCCTTGTTGAGATTTTTATCATGATATCTACAGTAGACTGAAAGTTCAGTAAAATGATCATAACTTGAGAAAAAAGACATCCAATAGCACGAACCCTTTCAGGATTTTTATCTATACTATGAGCAATCAAATAGAGAAGATTAGTCGAATGAGTTTTCTCGTAACGAAACAAAATAATAAAAATTTGATTTATTTATGTTCGTTTTTTTTTCATTGTATTGATAAAACTTCATAATAAGAAAAATTTACATTTTCATAAAAATATATCAGACATCTTGTAATTGAAAATAACAACTTCAAGATGATGAATAATTAAAAACTCCAAAAAAATACTTGATTTGAAAAATTAAACAATCAAGCTTTATGAACTGAATGACACTTTATTCAATTTCTATTGTTACTTTAAAATAGTGAGAGGAAGACAACAAAAAGCAAGAGAATGATTATTGTATTAAAGTAAATTCTATTAATTTAAAAAATAAATAGAAGCCAATTCACCAACACTAAGATTTTATTTAATAAAAAAAAAAAAAAAAAATGATGTAAATTTTGATATTAATAAAAGAAAAGAAGTATAACTTTATATTACCATAAAAGAAGGATTTTTAGTTTTGTTTTTCACAAACTCTGATATTAATAATATAAAAAAAAATTCTTTTTTTCAGACTGCACAAACTCCAACACCTCTTCGTCCAACTCATGTTACACCTGGTCCAAATGTTGATTTATTTTATGAAATCATGCAAGATCGTTTTCGTGGTGTTGATGCATCTATTGCTGGTCAAGTATCAAATGCATCACAATATACAAAACAAAAAATACATCATCAACCAACAACAACATCACAAATGAAAGTTGTTGATAATGATAGTGATGTTGATATTAGATCAAATTCATCGTTTTGGTCCGATGAAGAAGAAGAACAAATTATAGATGATAATCAACGAAAAACAATACCTAATCAAAAACAATTATCACGTTATTTATCAACAGTTAATCGTTCATTACTTGATCGTCCAAGTCATCTTATTGCTGATTTTTACATATCACAATTAAATCGTAGTATGCAAGAAAGTGTACGACATGTTGAAACAATTGCACGTGATAAAGCACTTATGAGACAAGATCGTAATAGAGAATTTATTGATGAAACAACCAGTAAATTAGGTCGTAGTTTATCTGCTGAACATTTATATCAAGTACGAAAAGAACATTTACGTTATAAACAACCATTTACAACACCAACATCATTTACAGTTGAAGATGTTGCTGATATTTATAAACCATTTGTTTTGGAAAATTATAAACGAAAAATTGCTATTGAAGTTGAAAGACGTCGAAGAGAAAGACAAGGACAATTGTTGGCTGGTATGAGATATCTTTAGTTTTTCTTTTTTCGAATAGAAACATTCAGTTTAGTGTCCATCTATTAGAAATGAAAATAACTTTTCAATTAAACAGAAAAACTTCTCTATTATATGCTATGAGAGAACGGTTCTAAGTGTCAAATTATTTTTGCATTGGGGAAAACCGAACAGTTGCTCACTGATGTGAGTCTTCTCTTCATAGAAACTTCACATCGAGACATCACACTCACACCCATATGAACTTCTAATGCACTATGAATATTCTAAAAAGAGTTTGGAACTAATAGCTTATTACTGACAAGATACTGTATTTTTTTAGCAGAATGTCTGATCCCTTCAGGAACACTTTACATAGAGACACGTCTGAATGAGAATTTGTTATCGTACAAGTTTCATATTTTTGGATTGCACCTATTCTGAAATGAGACCATTGAAATTTGCCATTGTACAGGTTATTGCATAAATAGCATTTTTTCATTCGGCTCACGAAAGCAAATATTTCTATTAAATATTATTGTTCATCTTGCTAAAGAAATTTTATCTGTTATCAAGAAAGACATATACATGTGAAATATTCTATAGATAACTTTTAGTTGCCATCTAAGAGAACAGCAAGAAGAAATCAAAACAAACTTTATGAGTGATGCAACATTGATGCAAATAGACCACGTTTTCAACAGTAGTTAATTTAAAACTCAACGAATACAATATTCCGAATTTTTAAGCATGGAACACTGTTTTTTTTTTAGAAAAATCTGCTGATTCAATACCCAAAAGACTTTTATTGTGCGTTTTATTTTTCAGACACGACTTATAGCATTTAAAAATGCTGGTTGTAAAAATTTGGTTTATTTGCATCAATGTTGTACCATTTATAATATTTGTTTTTTGATTTCTTGTTGTTATTTTCTTAGATGACAACTAAAAATTATCTATAGAACCCTTCAAATGTACTTTAACAATGATACTCAATATAAGTATACGTTTACATGATCCATATGAAAAAAAGAAATTTGAATAAAATACTACCACTGACCAAAAAATCAGTCCATCTGATTGAATCTGAATGCTATTTATACGACACCCTGTATATGAACGGCGTGAAAAACATACTTTTATCATAGACATATATTCGTAGCATAGTTTCCTGAGGGAACTAGTGCATTCTGCTAAAATATACAGTATCTCAACAGTAATAAGTCGTTAGTCTGAACTCTTTTTAGAGTATTCATAGTTCATTAGAATCTACAAGTTGTACATAGTTCCGACTCAAAAGTAAGTTGACACCGACTGCAACTCTATAGAAGCCAGAATTAAAATAGTTTTACTCAAGGGCAAATTCAATACGTCATTGCTATAAAACGAAAACTATAAATTGAATTTGGAAAAAACAAACCAAATAGGCATTACATTAGCACTACATTTGTGAAGTCAATACTATTGAAAATCAACGACGCTCTTGAAGGTCTGGAGTAATTACTAAAGAAAAGTCAATCACATTCATTAAATTGAACCATTATCAAGTGTTCAGCCTATACATACTTTGTTCAATAGTTCTAGGAAAAAGAGTTACATGGACTGAACACATTTTTATCATAACTCATTTTTTATAAGGGTCATTGACTTATTTTTTTGGTAATTATTTGATGTCTTCAAGAACGTCATTGATGATGCTGATTTCACAAATGTGATAATAATGCGATGTTTAGTAGATGCCTTTGTTTTCCAAATTCAATTGATAGTTTTTTTTTACGACGATAACTTATTCGACTTGAGGTTTATAAAGAATAAACCTTTCAGTATTTTGCAAATGTTTCAATAGTCTTAAAACATAGAGGAGCAGTTTTCTTTTAAAGATTCATCTTTTTCAATTTTCTATAATCTTCTATATCTCAAATCGTTCAATTGGAATTTGTTACTTTGGAATTGACGACGAAGAAGACATTTTAAAATAAAGCTTTGTATCGATTTTTATTCTATACACTTTAACTCTCGATTAAGTCTTTTTTCAGTCTCTCAATTAGTTTCAACAAACAAATGATAAGAAACATATGACTAATGAAGTATTTTAAAAAGCTTCAAAGTTGATTCATTTATCTCTGAATAAACATTATTGTTAATATATAAAAATGTATACCAATGGCTAATCATATGTGAAACTGACATTATGGCTTCGTTTAGGTTTGTCAAAACTTTCAAGAATTTCGAAAGATGATCGATAAATGTTTAGTATATAGACATTCTTCTTGTAATCTATCGGTTCTACAGTTGTGATATGCACCTGCTTAAGTTTATGAAGATATCCAGAAATTAGGATAAAAATGTACCCATAATTTGATATTATGTTTAGTCATTAGTGTTCATATTTGTGTATTAACAATAATGTTTGTTCAGAGTCATATAAATCAACTGTGAAACTTTTAAAAATACTTCATTAGTCATATGTTTCTTATCGTTTGTTGATTGAAACCAGTTGAGAGACTGAAAAAAAGACTTACATTCAAGAGTTAAAGTACGTAGAAGAAAAATTGACAAAAATCTTTGTTATAAAAGTTGTAAATGTTAGACATCTCATTCATTTTCAATTCCAAAGTAACGAATCCTAATCGAATCAGTTGAAATATGTAAGATTCTAGAAAATTTTAAAAGTGCATCTTTTTACACGAACTTTGCACCTTCATCGTTTTCAACCGGACTTTCAAAACATCTTGTATATTGACAAAATTTTTGCTAAGATGAAAATTAAAATTAAAACTCTTTTCTATTAGTCTGCTCATGTCAAAACTCATGTACCTATTAGAACATTATTGCTAATTTAACATTTTTATTTCTAAAAAAAAGTCCTTCATAACAATCTATTTACATAAGTTTTCATTAAAGACCAAGGTTATTATATATTTTATGATCTCAATTTTTTTTCTAATGTAAATTTCAGGTATTGGTAGTTCACCGATGTACACATCCGACACAAATTTTATTAGTGCAGTCAAATCTACTCAACCACCGATAATTGAAATTCATAAAACTCCAGTAGTTGATCGTCAACACCGTCCATCAAATTTAACTTCTACTAGTATTCTTCGTACAAATGAACCAGGTATTCAATCAATTCGTGATGATCCACGTAATGAATTAATTATCGTTCGACCACCAGTTGTAAAAACAGAAAAAATTCACACGAGTCGTGCACGTCGAACATTAACCGATGATGGTAGTGCTGATGTTGTTCATCATGTTGGCATTATTGCTCCACCACCATCTTACGCAGCTGTTAAGCAACATTTAACACAAAAACCAACAACTATAACAACAAAGACAGCAGAACAATATGAAATTCCTCATGCATCAACTGTTCCTCCTCCAGATTTTGGTGATCGTACTCGTGTTTATATTCGAAAAGATCGAGCTCACAGTAATATTGTTGAACCACAGTCAGATGATCTTGTTGAACGTGCATTAACTACTTCACAACAAATACTTTTCAAAGATGCTGATATTGAACCAGAACTACAAAGAGCAGCTCAGGTAAAAAGCAAATAAAATTTCAGCTATCTCACAAAAACGTTTCGACATTCTGTGTTCTTTAGCCTTATGATACTAATTAATACAAAGTACATTTTAGTGAAAATTCTCTAGCAAACTATAGTTGCTATCCAAGAATAATCGATCGTCGGGAAAACGATCTGTCTTATTTATTTCTGCATTTCGAACAGACATTTTTTCTTTTATTAGTTTCCTTATTGCTATTCGCTAGTTATATTTCATTTTCGTGTTCTCTTCTTCTTAATTTCACATAATTACTATTATTCTAACTAATTATTTCACTGACAAATAAGTTGATTGTACATATCCATTATATCTACAGTAGGTCTCAATACACTATTATATATCTTGATAAGCTCATAAGCATTGATATTGAAGGTTATAACTTAATCAGTTCACATTTTTTATGTCGATCATATGACGACTGTGATAAATCAATACATCATTACCTATCATCATTAACATCTTGAATATAAATTTTTATAAGTGAAAAAAATCAAACACTGCATTATTTAGAACATCGGCTAGTGCCCAGCCGAGTCGGGCACGAAAAGCTGGAATTTGATGGATTCTAACATTGACAAACTTATTTCAGTCTTTCAAATTTCGAGAAAAATTCTGGAATGTTCTAGAACAGTCCAACAAGAAAACCTTCTCAAATGTATCCTTATGATTCAATGATTTTGTTTGTCTGTAGATACTGCAAAGGGTTTTAATAAAAACTCCAAAGTATTTGACTTTGACTAAACGATAGAATTTTTTTCTAGAGGTTTTAGACTTTCGGTAAACTCGTATTTTCCAATTTTGGATCTGAAAGTTCGTGCATATAGAGAACTGACGTAGGTTAGCTTCTATAAAAAATATTCAGAAGTTTTCGAGAGTAAAATTTTCAAGATACAGACCTTTGCATGAATAGTGTACATAACATGCATTTTTTTGAAAGCTTCATATCTCGAAAAAACTTTTTTCAAAGTTGTTGAATTTTTTTATGGAAGTCAATCTAGTTGAGTTCTTTATATGCACAAACTTGTAGATCTCAAATTCGAAAATATGAGTTTCTTCAGAATCTAGTGCTCTTCGAAAGAATTGCCGTAGCTTAGTGAAATATCAATAGAAATCTAAATCCTTTCAGGGCTTTTTATTAGAACACTATGTAGTATTCATAGGCGAAAAAAATCATTAAAATCGAAAACAGATATTGGAAGAGATTTTCTCGTAATTCTTTTTACTAGTGATTTTTAACGCCTTTTTCCATTGTTAAAGAGTTTTCTTCCGTTACTATGAGGGAGGAGGAGGTTACAAAACTTAAACTTAACATTTGCATTCATTCGATTTTTCTTTGCAAAGTCTAATATGAGTTCTTCAAAAGAAGAGTAGACAAAATCATAACTTTACTTTTGACAATAGAATGATTGAATATGTTAATAAAAGAAAAGAAAAAACGTTTCTTTGAACTTAAGGTCATTACATCAACAGAAACTACAATAATATCACCTCGTCGTTCTCCAGCTAAAATTTATACTCCATCGTTAAATATTGAAAAAGTTCCAGTATTTCATGCTGATCGTGTTGAAAGTGCATCAGGCAATCATGATTTATCGATGGTTAATATTAAACATGTATTAACATTAAATCAAGGTGAAATAAATGAATTAAATTTATTAGCACAACAAGCACAACGTCTTCAAATACCTCCGCATGATTATGATCATGCTATGGTTATTCTTACACCTGAACAAACTCAGCATCAGCATAATATTGGTCCTCAACCACTTTTATTAGCTGCTGCTAATATAGGTCAATTAGTTGATGAACAAAATGAACAAGCAACACGTCGTATTGAGGACGAAATACAACGTCAACGTACACAATTAATAACTCCTATTGCTGAACATATGGCAAGAGTTGAACAAGATATATCAGTATTTGAAAATATATCAACAGCAAATATTCATCAATATTCTCGAAATAAATTAAATGAAATGCCAGTTGATAGTGGTATTGTTTCATTAAATACATCACAAGCAAGTGAACAACCGTTGATATTAAATGCATCACGTATGAATCGATTAGAACAATCTGATGAAGAGCGTTTAGAAAATTTACGTGAAGATGATTATTATCAACGACGTATACGTGCATTAGATTTGTTACGTCAAGTTGAAATTGATCCTAATTCAAATATTCGACCTGTTCGTGAAGATCAACTTAATATATTTGAAAATATAACAAATATTCCATTATCAACATTTACAACTGAACAAACAAAACTTATTGATAATAAACAAATTGATCAAATTCAAACATTACAACGTACAGATGAACCAGTTATTTATGAAACATTAGATCAACATTTACTTGATAGAACGCCTAATGTAGAATATTTAACTAGTTCACATATTGAACAAGATAATCAATTAAGTAATCGATCAAAAGAAAATCCAATAAATTGGGGAAAAATAATTCCTATTAAACAACATCGATCAAGAGAAAATCGATTATCGGATATTGAATATGAACAAATAAGACCTTTACTTCAAACTCAACTTGATCAAAGAGAAAATCTTCAACCTACACAAGAACCTACTCAACATTTAGAAACACTTAAACATTCGAAAAAAAATATTATCTACAATTATGGTAAGCATAAAAAAAAGAATATTTAAATAAATTTTTTTTCTAATATGTAAAATAAATAAACGGATAGAAATACCAACTATTGATGTCTATATTACTATACCTTCTTCACTTTTACGTGAGTTGCTCTGCTTTGCAAGATTTTTTTTTTTTTTTAATCCAAAATAGAAAATTATTTTATTATTATTATTTTTTGTTTTGATCATAAACAGATTACCCTGATCATATATATTTAACTACTTATTTATTTTGTTAATATAGGTGAAATATATGACGTTCCATTATCTCGAACATCATCATTTGGTTCTGATAAAGATTTAAAACTACAATCGCATGATTCAGTTACAGTTAAATATGATTATCAGGATATTGCACCTCTTGACGACATAACACAACCATTATATCATCATCCACCAGTACAAACACATCATGTTCAAGAACATATGCCTGTGGTAATATATTAAAAAAAAAAGAAAAGAATTTTTGTTTTTATTGCACAGATTTCGCTTCTATATAAAGCAAAAAAAAAGCTAGAAATTGTGTTTATAAAGAAAATGATAATTTTCTTTTTCTCATTTCTTTATAATACACAATATCAACGTGTTCTAGAAAACAAAAACCGGGGGCATTTTTCGGGGATATAGACTTAATTTAACATAGGTAACTAATAAGATAGATGCTTTTTTGTTTTGTTGTAAAAGGATATTGATGAAGAACCAATGGCTGTACAAGTCGAAACATCATGGGTAACTGATGTTTCACATGGACGTGCATCATTTACTGAATCGATTCAAAAATTGAATGCTCCTAAAACGGTAAGTCTATAGAAACAAATAGCTGGATAAATGCTCAATTAGATATCTGTTATATGACAAACAATATTAAAACGTAGCATATGGTGAAGGTCTCATAAACGAAAAAAAAAAAAAAGAAAAGAAAAGAAAAAGTTATCGATGTTATTTCACCTTCATATCGCGGCTTATTTTCTTGCTTTCGATGTTGTATATTCATATTCATTCAAAATATACGTGCTTACTTTTTAAATCTATATCAAAAATGTATTTTACATATTCACCAAATCCAATATATACATCATATATATTCTTCTAGCTTACTGAGCCAAGTCTCCAAGCTTTGCTGCTCGAAGAGCTGGCTACTGCTACTACTGCTCTAGACGAACAGCATGCTACACAAATAATTCAAAGTGATTATCATCAAAAGCTCTTTGAAAAAATCGAAGAAAATAATCGTATACCAATTATTGTTTATGATACCGATTGGAAAGATGAAAAACTAAAACCTATTACAAATACCATTCAATCTAATATACAAAATGCACAAGAACAATATCCATCAACAATAAAATATGAACAAGCTAAAATAACTAAACCAAAATCAATTCTATCACGTGAACGTTATGAACATATTGAAAATAATAATCAAGAAATAACACAACAAATTGAAACAAAATCTATTCAACGTGATCGTTCTATTGAACGACTTGAATCAAATAATAAATTTGAATATTCAAAAAAAACTAATCAAGAAATTTTATGTCATCCTATTGATAATCATCTAGATATAAATGATGAACAAATATCATCATTATCAGATGATTCACTTATTATTCAACATCAACAAAAATCAAATATAAATATTAATGAACCAATTATATTAGAAAAACCTCTTCGTTCGACATCTTTTCTAACTCTAAATTACGCACATCATAATCAAGAATTAAATCTACCATGGCAACGAGTTTTTGATCAACAGATTTCTGATCAATATCAACATTTACAACAACAATTACAAACTCAAACTGAACAACCATCACAATTATCTGATGGTTCACATCTTAAACAACATCAACCAGAAGCAATACTTGCAGAAATATCTCCTCCTTCTATTCCTCTAAATTATGCTCAGCATAATCAAGAATCAAATCCATCATGGCAACAAGTTTCAGATCGAAATTTTGACGATCCATATAAACATTTACAACAACATTTACAAATTCAAACTGAACAACCATCACAAATGTCTGATGGTTCACTTCTTATACAACATCAACCAGAATCTATAACACCTGAAATTCCTCTTCGTTCTACCGCTTTTTTAACTCTAAATTATGCGCATCCTAATCAAGAACAAGGTTCCCCATGGGAACAAGTTTTTGATCAACAATTTTCTAATCAATATCAACATTTACAACAACATAGTCAATATCAATCTGATCAACCATCACCACGATATTTACCATTAATAACACCTGCAGCTAATGAAGATATAATAAAAGCATCCGATAATTATGCTAGTGAATTTCATCAAGTACCTTTATTACATGAAAATATTCGTACAAAAAGTTGCGAAAAAATTTCTCTTTTACCTTCAACACAAATAAATCAATCAAGACCAATCTATCGTGTACGACAACAACAAATATCATCAAATGATGAATATGATTATTCAACAATATCAGCAATTCATTCAAATCGTATTGATCGAATAGAAGCAACTTCACATGAACCAATACATCTTGAAAAACGACCAGTTATAGTTGATATTGAAGTTCGTGTACGACCAACATATTCAGAAACATCATCAATAGTGGATATGGAATCATTTCTAAATCGTTTTGAAGAAAGTCTTGAACCCGAACAACATTTACCATTAATTGATCAAGTTTCTCTATCATATACAACATCAATACGATCAAATCAAGATGGTACACAACGTGCTATCGAACGATACGAACAAAAACATCCATTTTTTAGTCGTTCATTACCTATTGAATGGTTACAACCAACAATACTACCACATGATGAACAACTAGTTGAACAATGGATTGTAGAAAAAAATCTTGAAACTATACAACAACAGGTAGAGTTGAAAACTAATACTGAGTGTTCGGGTTTTGTTGTTGCTGCTGCTGCTGCTGTTGCTATTGCTAATGATGCTTATTCTATTGATGAGAGGTTCGAAGATGAGATATCAAATAGTTTAAATACAAAAAATATCAATAATATACAAGAAAATAATCCTGTAGCTGCAGCTATGATTGTTAGTCATTGTTCACCAACAAGTGACTATGAAACGGATTCACTTGATAAAGATAATGATACAACTTCGACAACGACTAGTGTCGGTGCTGGTCATATATTTACAGCTACACCAATAGTAACAACTTTACCATCACAATCATCAAATATAATACCTAACATACCTGTTGATTATCTACTTGATACATTAGTAAATGAAAAAAAAACTAAAAATAATCTTACTAAAGATTTTTTATTAACTATTGGTTTTAATCAACATGAAGATAATCATATTCATCATGCAAAAGAAAATGAACTTGAACAAGACACTAATAATAATATTTTACTATATAATTTCAATGAATATCAACAAGAATTTTTAAATATTTTTTTTGAACCCGAACATTTTCATTTACCTATAATTAATGAAACTTCAATCTATCAAATAAGTTTTCATAATCAATATCAAAATTTTTTACCATCAAATTTTTTATTACCAACTATTCATTATGATGATAATATATCATCAAATGAATATAAAATAACTAATCCACAAAAAATTTTTTCAATTGCACAAATAAATCATCAATACGATTATGAAGAAGATCTTAAAAGTATATCATATAAATGTGAACAACCATCGTATATCGAACATTATCATATTCAATCATTAAATCCATTTTCTGAAACACTTTATATTAATATTTCTGAACCACCAATGACCATTGAAAATGAAGATGATTATTCTACATCGAGTATTTTACCTGATGTTATTCCATCATCAACAACAACAACAGAACAAAATGAGGTAATACATGCCAATGCAGAATTAAAAAAAAAAAAAAAAAAAAAAAGGGACGCCTACATGCATGTTTATCTACTCGATCAACCAAATAAAACTACTTGTAGTCAATCAATGTAGTATGACACAAAGTATTACTTTAAGAAACTTCGAACCTCTTATTTGCATGTTAATGCTTCTCGCTTTTATTCTATACTAATCAATCTATCGACACGCTATCGCTTTTATTTAATTACTTTGCATGCTTGTAATTATTTGCACTATTTAGTTTGCTAATTTCTTTTAGTTTTTATATATAAAAACTAACTTTTAATATTATCTTCTGCTTCTTTTTTATGATTTTAATCGATCACAAAATAGATCAATTTGAATCTTTTGTCTTGCAAAAGTTTTCAAATAAAACATTTTTTTATTTTATTTAGAATCTTGGTTTTTTATCTTGTCACACTTGTATCATAAAATGTTTTCATTATAGTACCTCCTTTATCTAATCTATAAAAACATGACAAAAGAAAAACCTTGAGACCTTTTATAATATTTAATAAACACCTTCTAAATACACAGATAACATAAGAGACATTGACAAATATTATGTTTGAAGATTTTTATAATAGTAAATTTTCATTCGATGAATAAATTTTGATTTAGTAATAATAGGAAAAAACAACAAATAGGTCATGAGTCGAATATAAGGTGTTGTAGGGTAAATAAAAACATACATACATATACATATTAATAGACTATCATTTTATCACGAAATGAAACAATTAAAAGAATGCACGTCCCGATTAGTGTCCATCGTTCATTTTCTTCGTTCAAATAAACACACGTGCATATATAAAAAAAAGAAAGATGAAGCAATGATAGATTATTGCTACACATTGAACCCATCTAAATGCCAACATCATTATATTCGTAACCTATGAACTGAGTGAAAGGGTCATATTGTTCATGCCAACGGACAAATAACATATACACTGTTCTTCATCATCATACATTGAGTAGTAAAAGAATAAGTAGCCCGTCTTATCTATCTATAGTTGATCGGTGAGTCGAGACACAATCCGATTTCTTTTGTTTCTTTTTTGTTCTTCTACTTTTTCATCTTTTTTTTTTTTTTAAAAGAAGAACAGTCAGTAAGAGTCGATAGGAACGATAGTGATCTTTCTATACATATGAAATTTATTCAACGGTCGAGTAGCCTTGTTAGTTTAGTGTTGTATATTATATATATGTATATATATATATATATATACACATATAAAAGAAAAGAAAAATGACTAAGTAATACAAATTAAGAAGGTCATTCGGTTGTAAAACATTAAAAGGAAAGCGAGACAGTGGGACCTCATACTAACACCAAACAAAAAAGAAGCTTCTATTGATTTTTCAAGAGAAAAAATAATATTATAAATAAATTTATTATCATGATATATCTATGTCTATATGTAGGAATATATTGAACATGAATCAAAAGAAGTAAAAATTTTACCAACAAGTCCATCAATTGAACCAACACCATTACATCCATCATTCAATTCATCTGATAGAGCTCGACAAACTACACAAACTGATGATTTAGAACACTTACCTGAACAGAAATATATCACAATACATACAGCCACGCCTACACCATCTATGCGTATAGGTAAGACAAACTTTTCATAGAAATCTATACGTATATGTTCGGCATTTACTCGTGCTCGTTACTGATTCATCTCAAAGAAAAAATAATACCTCTGTGTCATAGTTGTTGTAATAATAATCATTTGAAATATCGTTATGAGGACGACGGTTTATATGTTTGCGATCGGCATACACCTTTTCGAAAGAAAAAAAAGAGAGAGAAATATATATATATATATACATATATATGTATGTATGAGTTGTTAGCTTTTCAACGAAGCCGAGAACATTATCAATATAATACGCTATTACTTTTAGTGGAATTGCGTTTTTATAAACCAAAATATACCCATCGGTATGTATGATTAGACGAGAAAAAAAATATATAAAAATCTATTAAAAGAAAAAAATATGTTTGTTGTTATTTAGAATAAAAATCAATTTTCTCTTTTTTTTTTTTGGTTTCTTCATGCTTATCAATTTCTTTTTTCTTTTGTAAGCTAAGAACGAAACAAACGTGTTGTCCTCATTTTCAGTTCGATATAAACTTGCATGACGTTAACTGGTCGATTTCCTTTTCAAGCAGACCTTTCTTTTTCTTTTAAAGAAGACGAGTAAAAAGGTAAGATATATTTGGGTTCTTTATCAGTGATGATGATGAATAACACAAGTGTTAAGTTATAAAAGAAAAGTATGAATACCGGTTGAAATGCCAGATTGTAAAACACTAAGAATAAAACAAACTTAAACTTGTTATTATCATTATTATTATTATTATTTTTCTTTTTACTTCACTTGAACTTGTTCTCCAGACGTTTTTCTTTGTTAAATACACCCAGTCATGACATAGTAGTAGTCGTTTCGTTTTTCATTATAATCATTCAGACACCTATTGAAATTGAGAATAATTCGACAGTGTTCTGTTTTTGTATACGTGATTGTACACCTAGTTATTTGCTTTTAGTTTATGCCATAAAAATAATCCTTAAGAAGGTTAGGTTTGTATCTGCTATGAGATGCTATTCACGGTTAAATCATGTTGTTAAGGGAGAACAAGAGAGTATTAAATTTCTTTTTTCACTACTATTAAACAAGACGGTAGTTGTCTCGCATACGAAAGGATTACATGATGATGTTAAATGTGATTTGATTTCATTGGTTAAAAATAACATCTATGACATTGAACATCAATTAAAATGCAATTTTTTTTTAAGCGATTTGTTGTTTTTGACAAGATTAAATTTTAAAATCAAGTAGACAAATCGGAAAAAGAATATGATTGAAGGTTATTACTTCTTTTTCTTTTCTATATTGAGTTGATTCCTTCATCATTATTGTAAGAACTCAAGGTTTCTCTTGTTCCATTATAAGTATATTTCGTAGAAAAGAAAAATGGAACAGCTCAAATGACATACACACAGAGGCAAGGTCATGCTGTATATAGAATTTACGAATATATCTGTCAGAATTTCCTTGAAAAAAAAAAACCGCACAATATAAATGTATGAAGAGTTTTATACTTTTCTTTATAAAGCAGCATTGAACAAGGCGATTAGAAATTGATCATTAAATAAATGAATGTGAGACAAACCAAACAAGTATTTTTTTTTTTTCTTACACCATTTTTTTTCCTTTCCTTTATTTTTTTTTCTTTTCTCTATTTTCTTTGCCCCATATATATATAAAAACAACACAAAAATAATATGCCTCTACTTATGATGATGTGGTTGGTCTTGCGTGCTGCTATACTAGAGACGCGATAATGTATTTTAATAGACCTGTCGGTGGTTGTAGGAGTGTCACTGAGTAATGTTTGTGCAAGAAACGCAACCAGTAATGCTATGAAAAATAAAGACAAAAAAAAGAAAGAGGGAAAGAATCAGAACAATTTAAATGATTCGTATATCGTCATTATTCCTTTGGACGATATTTTGGTTCTTGTTTGCTTGTATATGGCTCTCGATTAAGTGAGAAAAAATAGAGAGAAGCAAGAGACGAGAAGGTGAAATAGCTTCGTTTCGATTATGACTCGTCGAGAGAAAAAGTTTTGAACTTTGCCAAACATAACAACTCCCATCTCGTTCTTTTTCTCGCTTGTTATTAAATTCCACAGAAAGAAAAAGAAAAGGTAATCAATTGTTGATATATACGTGGAAATGAAAAACTATTAAAGAAAACACAACATCACTGTTCTTCTTCATATTTTAAAAAAGAACCGTTGAATGGTACCAATGATAGTCATATTTATTCATCATAAATTGGACATTTCTCTCTCTCTCTCTCTCTCTCTCTCTTGTATTCGGTTAATAAATTCTGAGACGACAAGTGACTGTTTTTTTATTATTATAACATATATATATATATGTGTACGTTTACTTCATGCTGCTTCTCGAACGATGAACAACATCTACTAGTTGTTATTACATTTTCTACATTTATAAATTCATTTTTCTTTTTCTATGCGCATATAAATCGTATTCGTTAATTTTCTTTTATCCAATAACGAATACATCATCTTTAACAATGAAAAAAACAGTTGAATTGCAAGCAAGTACTTCGGTACCACCTGGTAGAACAATTAGATTAACTGTAGAATATCGAAGTAAGAATAAAGAATTAGTCATTTTTATTTTTATTTTAATTAAAAGAAAACTTATTAAACATTATTCTCTCTCTCTGTATATATATATTATAATGAGTCAATTAAGTTACGAAACAACAACTTGAACGAAGCATGATAACATCATCATCGATCATTGAAAATTTTTCAAGTATTCACTCCTCCCCTCTTGGTTTTTTCTTGTTCTCCCTCTTTCATATGCTAACACTGAGACGATCGTTTTCTATGGCTTCTCTCTCAATAAATGCATATATATATACATATATTCTTTTATATCTCGAACGAAGATGATCTACAAATCAAATAGAATATTTGTATACATAACGATAAAAAGGACAAGACATTGGTTTTTAATGAAATATTTTCTTGAATATTTGAATAAAACCATAGTCAATGATTTATTTATTTTATTTAGTTCGTCCATCACGTCCCGGTCCGTTTATTGAACAACCAATAATGACCGAAACTACTGAGTTTCAAACTGATCAACCAACTAGAATTCCTTATACAACTGAAACAGATAAACTTCATTATGCCGCAACAGCATTACGAGATCAATCTGATCATTTACCACCAAAACATTTATCTGATGAACATGTACCTGATTTTGAACGTGCACGTTTAGTACCAAGTTCAACTGTACCATTACATGATCTTAATAAAACTGAAGTTCTTATACGTGATACTATTGTACAACATGTAAGTGAAGATGAAAAATCCACGTCAAGTGAAGAAGTTGTTTTTGAAGAATGGAGTGAAGAATTTCGTTGTCGTCGTACAGATGAATATGATAAAAATACAAATACATTATTACGTTCAATTTATGATCAAACAGGTGAACGTATTAAAAGTGATGTTATTAAAGAAGAATATAAAGAAAAAAATGAACGTATTAAAGGACATAAAAGTTATGATGTTATTAAAGAAGTTTATCGTCGTGTACCAGCTCATACAATTGATCCAACAAGAACACAAATTGTTTCTATTGAACGTCCACAAAGTCCTGTTTATGAAGAAATACCACCAACTTTAATTTCAACGCTACCACCACCATCAATATCATCTGGTCGTCAAATAATTACCGGTAAATAATTTGTTTTTTTTTGTTTTTCTCTACGTAAATATTGACTTACGAAATCTTTTTTTTTTAATTTTTCTAGAAATTACACCACGAGATCGTCATTGGTCTTCGGAAGATATCTATACAACAGAAATAGTTTATGATTCAAAAATTGCTCGTGATATTGAATCTGTAGCAAATGCTGAACGTTCCAATACAAAATTTGATTCAACAACTCCACCATCATCAACAACTTATGATCGTGTACGTCCTGGTCAATATGTACCAATATCATCAACAAATCAAACAATAATATCAAGGGTACCATCATCAACTTATGATCATATATCAAATGTAATAACACCATCAACACATATATCTGATCGTCGACAACAACAGCAACAACAAGAAACAGTTAGTGAGGAATATCATGTTGAAGTTGAACAACAACATTCCGATCGTCGTTCACCATCAAGTCAATATCAAACATCAATTATTGGTACCCAACAACAACGACATGTTTCATCCGAAGATGATATGTCAGATCCATATGTTACAACCGGTGATCGTACATATCATGGTTTAACAACAATAGTTAATGAAGCTGGACAAAAACGAGATTCAAATTGGAGAAATAAACTTAAACAAATTTATACACCAACATCAGATGATGATCAATTTGATCAGGTAAAGGAAATAAAAGAGTATTTTATTATTTATAGTTTCTTTTAATGAGAATTTGTGAGTAAAAGAAAAAAATAAGAGCAAAAAACAAATATTTATTATTAATTTCCCCTAATTCCCTATATCACAGTTTGGAAAGTCAATAAATGGTAATTATACAGCACAACGAGTAACTATTACACCAACAAATATTCAACAACAAATTAAAGATACTCCAATAAATCTATCTGGATATGATAAAACATCATTTGAACGAAACAAATTAAAAACATCTCCCCCATCACGACATGCTATCAAAGAGATTCTTGTTTGTGTATCTCGAGGACCATCACCAGATAAACAGTTACATCAACGAATTTATCATCTTCATTCATCATCGGATGAAGATGAACAGGAAAATAAAAGAATGGTACTAGTTGATGTAAGTTGAGGTACAGAGATTATTCTTGCACGTTTGCATGATATGTCAACACTGATCCTTCTATTTTTCTCGCGTGTTTAACTAACTTCTATTGATTGATTTATTTATTTTTAAGGATTAAACTTCTTCTTCTCGTAATGAAAATTTTCATTAAATTTTAAAATAAATAAATAAATAAATAAATAAATAATTTTTCATGTTTATAGTCTCTTCGATCACGTGAAACAACTAAGAAAATAACTTCAACATCACGTACAGATGATGATCGTCCACAACCAGCAAAACGATCATCATCATCATCATCAATTATTGATCAACGTCGATCAAGATTTGAACAACAACAACAACCATTTGATAGTACAAATGATTCAAGTATAAATCGAATTGATCGATCAACATATAGTCGTGTTGGAGAATTAAGAAATACATTTGAATCACCAACAAATGGAAATATAAAAGATGATTTATCAAAATCTAAAATGCCAATATCAACAACTAATAGTTTAACTGAACGACGACGAATATTTGAAGAACCAGATCAAATTAATAAAGGATGGACATCAACAACTCGTCGACCGGTAAGAAAAACAAAAAAAAAGTCCATCTTCACTTTTTAAAATAATTCTTCAGTTAATACACTCAGCTCTCCTTTGGTCAATAATTGCTTATCTTTCTTGAGTGTGTGTCTGTGTGTCGGGTTTGCTTTCCCTTTGCCATTATTTTTCTATACTAATCGGAATGAGAGGAGTAAAATCAATTTACTCAAAAGATTATGATTCGAACAATCATCATTTTTGCAGCAGCAACTTACACCGACAATCGTCGTACCACAAAGACGAGTTTATCGTATAAGTGGTCGACGACAAACACATCTCGTATGTATTCCAATAATACTTATTTGGTGACGGTTTCGTGTTTTTTTTTCGTTGTTGTTGTTGTTGTTGTTGTTATGTCTTGACAACCATAAAATCACTTCATTTATCTTTGTCTGACTTAATCATTTTCAACGATAGGTAAAAAACAAACGAGAGAAGAAGACATGAATTGTACGATTGTAGTTGTTCACGAACTAATCCATCATATACACACGACACCGAAGACAAAGATTGAGTAGTGAGCTTCACATACATATAGACACATCATTTTATCACGACAAATTTTAATGAGATATGATATATAACAAAGAAAAATATATATTTTTTAATCGAAAACTATCTATCTTTCAGGTAAGAATATATCACGAAATAATTTTTTCATTGGTTTATTGTTATACTTTACTAAACACATGGTGAATTGTTTTTGACATTAAAAAAATTTTTCACATTCAACCTGCAAATTTGAAATCAATACACGAAAACATAAAATTTTCAAACTATATTTATTTATGTAAAATTCTTTTCTTTTTTTTCTTATGTTAAATTTTAATAGATTGATGATTTTGATCAAAATGAACGTCGTATAAGTGAAACACATACTGCTCCATCACGTGTTACAGAACATATATCACGTATTCAAAGTACTGAATCAAAATCAACATCTCGTATACAACCAACAGATCGTCTTGGTACTACAGGATTTGATGCAATTAAATCATCATTAGAATCATCAATGACAAAAACAACTGAACAATTACCAACTATACAAACATCAACAGATTTAACAATAAAAGATAAACGAATAATATCATCAATTGATTCAGATGTAAGTGGTTCATCGCCACCTATCTATCAAAGTACACCAAAATCAACAAAACAAAAAATTGATGAAGATGCTGGTCATGAAAGTGAAGATGAATTAAGTGATCCAACAAATAAACAAGAACAACAATATGATATACGACGACGTACACCTAAAACACGTTTAAGAGATTTTTCACAAAGTACAACACAACCATTAGAAGATACAACATATATTAGTCAACGAAATAAATCATCATTTAATGAATCAAATATGGAAAATATTCTTTCACATGTACCAACAAGCAAAGGTTTGTTCAATGTTTTATTTTGTAGTACGGAAGGTAGAAATTCGTCTCACTCCTGCACCCACACAGATCATGCTAGATATCTTATGAGGGAACTAAACGAATTGATCACGTCACAAGGTCTTGATAAAACTAGAAAAATGTTCATGAATCTCTGAAATCAATTTATGATCATTTTACTGAATTTTTCAGTCAGCTGTAGGTACTTACCGAAAAATCAACTGTTGATATTTCGATTTGAAATTTCGTCCATAAACAGATTGAATGACTAGTAGAATATTCTGAAAGTTTCAGCAGAAAAGAATATTCTTTTGTCAAAATATTGAAATTTCACGTAAGCTTGATTTTTGTGGCCACCAAGTTTTCTTTCGGAAATGCAATATCTCGATAAAGAGACATTCTATATATTCTCCGGATCATCAGACCTATCTATAGATTGCATTTCATATCGAAATTCTATTATTTGATTTTTCTGTAAATACTTAAAAATTGGTTGAAAATTCGGTAACACAATCATAACTTCATTGCAAAGGTCGATGGATACGAATCCTTTTAGATTTTTTTTTCTATTCTTATCAAGATCTTCTCCTGAATTCAGTATGAATTAAAACGAAGAGTATCAGCTTTTAAATAGTTCTCTTGTTAGCAGCGATACATGACAGACGTTATTGATATACGATCGAAGATCATATATCAATAACCTCTCACTATAATATATGGACTACTTTCTTAGTACATGTCTGATGAATTAATTAACACAATGATAAATAAATATATCCCACAACAGATCGAAGAAAAACACTAGCACGAACAGCTGCATCGTGTTTCACATTTTAATTCTACAGGGATTGTGCTAATAGCGCTTTTTTTCTCCTTGTTTAGGTAAAGGTCTTTTAATCGAGCTTTCTCCACATCTATCACATGAAATTCCAATAACAAGTACAACAACAAAACCAATACGCGAACCACATAAATCAATAATGGGTTCCGATTCAGGTATATTTGAATATTCAACAGCTACAAGTCAACGTTTACCAACAAGTTCATCATCATGGCATAATAATGCATCATCATCAATAATTGATGATGTTAATCGTACACCAACAACACGTGATAGTGGTATTTATGGTGATTCTGTATCAGCAACAATAAGTTCACGTTATGGTCGACGACAAGCTTCTGATACAGATCAAACAACAATTCATGGTGGTGATGATTCTGTTTCACGATCAACATATAAATATGATACAGAAATTATTCCTACTGATCAATTTAATCAACAAAAACAACAAACACGTAATATTCGACGTCAAGTAACAAGTACACCACCATCAGAATATGAAAATTTAGCTAATTATCATAGTGGATTAAGTTCACAACGAAAAGTTCCAATAACAACACAATCACGTACAATTATGACAAAACCATTAGTTGTTGATGAAATTGAAACAATTGAAACAGAAACACGTGTTGAATGTCAAGTACAACGTACACATGAAATTAAAGAATCAACAACTAAAACTGAACAAACAGGTAGTTCAAATGCACCAAAAAAAATTATAACAACAACAACAACTACAACAACAACAACGGCTGCTCCTATAGTACGTTCACCTGAATGTTCATCTGATGAAGCATCACGTACAATAACACCATCAAAACGAGTTTTAGTAAATGACCGTACACATTATTATGATTCAACAAAATCTAATGGTAAAAAAATTTTTTGTTTTAAAAAAAAAACAAAAGCTTTCTTATTTTACTTTTTTTTTTCAGCTTCACGACCTGAATCAATCTATACACCAACAAATGAAATTCGTCAACAAACACAAACATATCGTGAAAGTGGCTTTCATCAACATCGTTATGATTCACCACAATCCGATAGTTTATCATATCCAATACCACCGCCACCAATAACAACAAAAACAACAACAAGAATACAAGAAGAAGAACCCGTACGTATTGAAGAAACATGGTTTAAACCAATACAACGTGATCGTTCACAAGATAGTTTACTACAAGGTTCATCATCACGTTCAAATATTCGTACATTAAGTTCTGGTCCACCACGTACTATGGAAATAACATCATTAAGTCCACAAAGTCAAGTTACATTTGGTAAATATACACCAAATGAAATCATTGCTATTGTTCGTGTACCTGAATTATCTAATGGTGTTGGCATGAAATCAAGTCCTACAACAATAAAACATGGTATAAGTGAACCTGAACTTAATGCACGAATAAAACGTGAAGAAGAACAACAACGTTCTAAATTACATTATGAACGTATTGATTCAACAAGTTATCGTCCATCAACAATAAATCAAGATTATCAACAAAGACAAAGTCGATCACGAATAAGTATGCTTACATAGAAAAAAAAACAAACACACAAACAAACAAAAATATTCTAGAATTATTTGTTTTCTATATAATTTATTTTCGTATTTAAAATTCATTTTATTCTTAGTAGCAAGTACAGGTTCGTGTTTTATTTTCTTGTGCTACACTCTTATTGGGTGCAAGCAAAATAAAAACATCTGTTTATTCTCTTAAGCTTATGCGTATACTAATGAACTTTCTTTTTTCTTTCTCTCAATCTTAATAAGAATTATTCTTTTTTTTCTTGTTGTTCTTAAAACGACAAACTTCTTTTTCTTTTTATTCTTAGGTCCATACGATAGTACAAATGAATATTCGTCTTCATTAGGTCCTCATGCACGTTCATCATCATATCATTCAGTTTTACACGAACAAGATCGACAACAGCAACAAGAACAAGATCAATATTCTTCTTCTCCTTATTCTAAATCAGCATATCGTCAACAAATAAAACGTCGTACAGGTAGTCTTGGTAATCTGCTCGGTTCAAATATAGAATTTGAAATTGAAATTGAAAAACGTCCACCACAATTACCTGAACAACCAACTGTTGTTGCACTTGATCAATCATCACGAGCCATTGTAACAACATCAAAAGATGGTCGAGTTTCAATTCAAAATGTAGCTGCACGACCAGGAAATACAGTTGTTATTAATAGTGATTTTCATTCATCGGATCGTTCATTAAATCGTTCATCAGGATATTTTAGTGCTGATGAATTACGTTCACAAGGTCTTAATACAAATTATTCAAGTGATGAACAATCAAGTGGTGCTACAGGTATGAATATAAATCAAAATTCTCAATCATCAAATACACCATCAACACACACAAGACGTTATAAAAATAATGAACAAGTTACATCCAAACTTCCATCACATTATCGTACAAGACAACAGAATAATTATCAACAATTAAATAATGATAGTTTTGATAAAGTTAATCAAATTGTTCATCGTTATTATCGACAATCGACAAATGTAAATCCAAATAATAATAGAGCTGGTTTTAACGATACTATTAATCAAATTGATGCACTTTATAATAATCTTGATGTTCGTACAAATGACAATTATATTCATGATAATAAGAATTCGGCAACACCATATGATTTTTCAAAATCAACACCAAATCGTCGTCAAAACTTATCACAAAATGCAAATGAATATTCCATGTGTTATACATCAATGGGCTTTCCACATACATCAAATCATGACAGTACAACAACAAATTCAAATTTACGTCATCTTGTATCTCCACCAATGATATCAAATAATGATAAACGACATGATGATACAAATCGTGCATACAGTGATAATGAAAATTTAAATAATAACAATGAACGTAATCGTAATTGGGGTTCAACATCATTGAATGATCTTGTTATGACAACACCAATTCGTCCATCACAATCATTATCATCATCAGGTATATTAGCCGATTATGCAACACCAGGTTCAATAAGTCCAAATTCAGGTTTTGGTTCAACACAAAATGTTGTTTTACAACAAAGTCGTTTAAATTCACAAGCACAGGTTGTTCAACGTAATCGAACATCCGTTAAACAAGTTAAACAAAAAAGTGCTGCAAAGAAAAAAATTGGAAATATTCAGGGGTAAACTACATTAAATTTAGTTTCGTTTTAGATTTTTGTTTTCTTTCAATAGGCAATATAGTGATGAAGAAGATGATAATGATTCAGCTGGTGGTCATGATTCACCACTGTCGGATAATGGCCGTCCACAACCACCAACGCGATTTTCAACTCGTTATCAATAAATAACATATATATGTAAGTGGTGGATGTCAGATTGTTCTATGTGAATGAACATCAATTGAATGATTCTTCCGTGTGTGTGTGTTTGTGAATGCGTGTGTTTTTATCTTTATTTGTTCGAACATGAATTATCAAATGTCGACGTCTTCTGTTTTTTTTTTCTCTCTCTCAGGAAAACTCTATTCATTCCGATCAGAAGATTAATAAGGTATAGCCAAAGACCTGAATTAAGAAGCAACTGACGTTAGAATAGTTTATTATTTATCTATTGATTTTTGCTTATACAATGACATGAGAGAAAAATCATTCATTAGCTATTGCTATTGCTACTGCTTCTTCTTTTCCGTTTTTTTTTCTACATATTATTTCGCAAACTTAGCAAGAAAAAAATCGACGGTTGCTGATGCGTTTTTGGATCGTGTGAATCTTGTATGGTATGATTGTCTAATTTTTAATTTTCGCTTTTCTTTTTCTTTTTTCTTTTTCGTTTTTATGTCCATAATTTACTTTCTTTTTTTGTGTTTCCTTTTTTGTTCTTGTCTCATCTATTATTCATTCGTAATTCAACTATTTTTTTCTATCATAAATAAAAATTACACTTTGAAATCAAGAATTTTTCTACGTTTAAAATTATTTGATATTGATAAATTTGATTCGTATCGTTTTTTATTATTATTATTTATTAATGAATGTAAACTTGAACTTTGAATTTTAGGTTTTATTTGAAGATTAATATCATTTGTAAGTATTTGATGCATCAGAAGAAAATACATTCGTAAACGTATTAAAATTATTCGACATTTACCAAATATATTTGAATCAATTTCATGTACTAAATACCAAGCATCTTCACGAAATGGACTTGATAACATGGATTGAACAGCTTGAATTCGTTCTAAATGATAATTTTTTATAACATCTAAACATAATTGAGAACCTTTAGATAGATCATCAATAATTTGATTAAAATTAGTATTCGATAATAATGATTTAATGATTAAATGTAATAAATCTGTTAATTCATTAACTTGATGACAATAATATTCTATACATGCAAGTAATTCATCAATTAATGTATTAGAAAATGATGATGATACTAGACTAATATCAGAATGTTTTCGAATTTCATTTAAACGTGAGAAAGAAAAACGACCATCATTTAATTCTATATGAATATTTAATGACATTAGAATTAAACGATTTGATATATAATCAATACGATCACGAATTGATATATTTGAGTCAGTTAATGTAGTCATTTAGAAGAATTGAAAATGAAAAGAAAAATTAAAAAAAAAAGAAATTTGTTTATTCGATTTAAACAATGAATTTCAAACGCGCCATTGTATCAATTAATGGAATCTCTTTTGAAAAATAAAAAAATCTTTTAAGATCTTATATTTTTTTGTTTTGTATTTAAAATTACTAACGTGTCAAGAGCATAGTAAAACAGACAAAAAAATATTGATGACATATTATCAGCTCTTGTTGAAAATTATTACCAAAAAGTTGATAAAATCCAGATCACTCTACATAATAAACACAAATCAAACAAACAAGTTGCGTTCAATAGAATATTATTTGTTCAGTATTTATTATTTTAGTTTTATTGTATAAGTCATAAAACAAAAGTGTTAGTGCAATCTCTGCGGGATTATAACATGATACACGATGTAATTTTTGTTGTTAATCAAAGAGAGATTGTTTTAGTCTATCTATTTTGAGACACATTTATTCACGATCCTTTTACTTAATCCTCAAGAAATGTAACAAGAAAGTAGTTCGTATACTATACGGACACGTTATTGGTATAAGATCTGCGCTTGTATATCAATAATGTCTGTTAACTCTGTGGGAAGAGTTCAAGTTTCTATTCCTATATGTCAACACTCCTTTTAGATCCTGATGTACAAACAAAAACTTGATAGAAATATTCAATGTAAATTGTTAGAATGTTTAATATCTATTAGCATATGAAATCATGTACTAGTATATTCGCCGTATTATGCTCTATACAAGTGCAGCTATTTGATAAGGTCACAAATGAATACTCAAAGATAGCTCAAAGTTTTGTAACAATGTCGAACTATTGATTCCCGTTCTAAATCAGGTTATATCTATGATATCATTACTTCTTCAACTTGACATGTCTCAGCTCTCCGATGATCTCTCACGCGCTGAAAACAGCAAGTTGTGTGCATATGTCGAAATTTTATTTGTCTATTGATTGGTAGTTTACAATAGAAATG
>CAJNSZ010000809.1:2614-50269 GCA_905329745.1 Rotaria sp. Silwood2 | reverse complement strand
TCTGAACAGGTCGTACACATATTCTGGACTAGTCTATGCTTAGTTACATGACATTCTTCGTCAAGACAATCAGTCCTGATGAATCACTAGTCATCTCAAACTAGACTAGACGATAGAGTAGACATTCAAGACTAGTCATGTTGGGCGTCCTCTGTCATTTTTTACTCACTTGAGCTTATAACTATCAACTATGAACAGTCCTTTATCAGTGGTAAAAATATCAGCCCATATAGTCACATCATAGCAAAGATATTCAAATATTACTTTGTCGAGTGACTTACTGGACATCCTATAGTATTTTTTCTAAACAAATATGAAAATGATCAATGGAGAAGAGAGAAATGAAGATGTTTAAAGACGTTTTCTAATAAATTCTTGTATGTTTATAAATACTCTGTTGAATATTCTACTGTTCGATTTTTTCTTTAAAATAAAAAGAACGATTTCAATCCGATTATGAAATGCAAAAGGATACGATATATAATATTTCCTTGTATAATTCGCTTCAAAATACAATAAGCAGAAATTTAAGAAAAGTCAATTTGATTTTTTATTAATGTTTTATAAAACACGATTGTTCTGTCATCAATCCGATTTTTTTATTCGATTTGATAAAGTCGATTGAATTAGTTAAAAATATGAATATATTTAAATTGATTCAATTATCTATTTTGTGGGTGCGGTATGGATGTAGGATGTGCGGTGTGGGTGTGGGTGTGGATAAATAGATTAGCATACCAACACCAACACCACATATTCGAAAGAGACCACACATGTTTGAAAAAAAAATTTCGATGATATATAGTGAGTCGTTCATCTGATCATGTGGGTTTAGATCAAGGCATATCTTGGTCAGAAATTGGCTTCGATCGTTGCTGGGATTGAGTCTTGATGTAAATGATAGAGACCTAGATTCTGCATTGATACGATGTTTATTTTCAGTAGATGTGCTTGGTCGTGCTGTGAAAAATATCTTTTTTTTTATATAAATCTCCGTTGATGATGGGGCTTTGATCAAGAGAATTGTTTGTTTGATATTTGGCGTTGATATCGCTTCCAAAGCCGAATAGTGTAATAACGGAGTATTTTATTGTATGTGACCGGATATGCAAGTTTAGCACTTTACGAAATTCACTGTATTTCATTTGTGGGAAAATCTTTCACGTTTATCAAGGGTTGGTAGTATTGTATTCAAAATATATTTATTATAATAACAAATTGTAATGAATATAGGGTGAATTTTCGTTCTATTTGCTTGTGTTGCTAGAGGACTTTTTCCAAAGTTATATTCCTTAGAACGATGCTTTTATGCTTTTACTTTTGTCATTGGTTGATTTGTCAAACAGTGAGATATTTTTCTTTCGTTGTGATAACTCGTCGTGTTGTGCTAACTTTTCATGGATTGCAGTGTCATGAAAAACGAATATTCATGAATAGTAATTATCTCAACTTCCAGTACTTTTGGGGACCTCTCTACTTGGGCGTCTCTCTTGAATCGCCATCTATGGACCTTTAATCTCACCCAGTTCTCAGCGGACACCGTACCTGATATGCATAGATTTTGTAAACTTCATGATAAAATTCTTTTCGCCGTTGGAGTTGACTCACAGCTATTCGATTTGTTTCAAAGGAATCTTAAGTAACTCATGAGCAAAGTTGATGAACGCTTAGCACATACGAATACAATTGGTTTGATATCGAAACCAAAAGAAAATAAACTACAGCATCGCCAACAGTTTTAGTTTGCTGCGAGAAAATTCGCGTTTACAGAAATATTTCACAGAGCATTAAGCCTGACTTCGAACGCAAATACTCAACAGTCAACCAATTATGATGAATCAACAACAGGAAAACCATATTTTCCTACAAAAGATTTGGCAATCACAAAAATAAGATTAAAAAAATCAGTGGAGCTGATGAACTTTTATTCGAAACCAAGCTAAGAGATTTGGAACAAGTTCTTAGGCAAATTTGGATGGAATTACTTCTGAGAGTACCTGAAACCCATAGTAAAAGATTTGAAAAATCGATTTTTTGTGGTGAGTCCTTTGAGCTACAGAAAATCTAATGATACCGATCAATAGTGCTCATTAAGTTCTACTTGGAACAAGAATAGGAGATTTGAAGCAAGTTCCTGAGCGAATCTGGACTGAAAAAACTCGAATCTAGTGATAACTTCACCTATGTCTTAACTATGCACAATGGAAACACTTTGAAAATAAATACAATAAATGCAAAAATTTTAGCCCGCTCGTTAAATTTAGATGGAACTTAAGTCATAATTTTCTTTAGGATTATGCTGAAAACAGTGGGGCGTGCATGCAATATTGTCTATTTCAAACTAAATTTCGGAAAGAAAAAATTCATGTCTTCTTGCAGAAAACCCTCAAAGTTTAGAATACTTAGGAAAAACAATATGTTTCATCACGTATAATGGGGATAAGATATTTTACTATATATAAAAGAAGCATTATCTCACAAAGAACGAATTCATGTCATATATATACTAATTTGTGAAATTCACATATTTTGAAGAAAATAAAGGTTGTAAGTGTTAAGCGGAAGTTTTCCTGCTTCCTCCTTCCCTTATTCTCTCCTCCCCTCCTCTCCTCACATTACAGACTTTAGCCACTGAGAACAACAGACACCAGACTTCTTTCTCGAAGCTCGTTAGCAACGAAAATAGGTACTGAGCAGCATTAACAGCGATGACCCGTCCAGGAGAGGGGGGCGACAAATATCCGGGGTGTAACTCCTCCTCAATCATGAAAAATGTTCGTTTTTTTCATGCGAAATCGAAAATTTTCTTGCGTTTTGTTAGGAAAAATAATGCCACACCCCTTAAAATTGTGAAAAACTCGACCTTCGTTTCCAGAAAAATTCGCTACACCTCCCAATATTGATCGGCTTGGGCTATCGCTGAGCATTAACGATAAAACTTAGACTATTCTAGGACATCGAAAAGTCTTTCTCGGAATCTGAGTACCTAGAAAACGTTTGCAAATGTTCGAAATAGGACAGTTTTTGTTTTGTACACAGATAAAAGTTTATATTTAAAATGTCAAGAATGATATGTAGCGATACACTGATTGACCATTGTCGCCATGTGACCAACATAAAAACGAGTGAAGTGATCCAGCTATAACTTTAGGAAATAGTCAAAATCAGTGTTTGTGAGCCTATATATATATTCATAATAGTACGTGGACACCTACTGTAAATATAATGGACATATATATCACAAGTTAATTTGTCAGTTATGTTAATGATTATAGCAATAATAATAATGTCAAATTAAGAATACGAAAAAAAATTGCTGAACGAACAGCTACAAGACAAACAACAAATAAGGCATCAATAAGTAATAGAAAATAAATTCTGTTCGAAATACAGAAATAATTGAGGCGGATCGCTTCTCTGGTGATCGATTATCTTGGAGAGCTACTATAGAATGTGAGAGATTTTTCACGTAACGAATTTTGTATTAGTATAATGAACCTATAGAACACAGGTAAATTCGATATTTAACCACCAAAGAAGCTACACTTACAAGCTTCTTTTTACTGATCGGAAATCTAGCACATCCTGTTTGGATGTAATTATCTTCTACAATAGACAGATCTCCTTTTTATTGTCAGGAAAGTTTAGGTGGCCTTTAGACTTATGTTTATTAACTATAGAAAATAATCTAATTCTAAAGATTTCCTAGACTTTCGTTTCAGTTGAAAATTGAGTGACGTTTTTTTTTAAATTTCAGATCGAAAGTAAATAGCACATTGTCTGCTATCTGTGCTCAACACCTACTAACAACATGTTTTGTATTTTGTTATTGACCATGTTCTATTTTCTATCTCTTTGTTTCTCTTGTTCGAGCAAGTAAAATAAACAGAAGAAAAAAGAGAAGATAAGTTAGTTAAAAAAGCAAAAAACATTCCTGATCAATATCGTAGGAATGTGACAATAACACTATTGCTTAGAAATGTGCCCGTTATTATTATTGCTACCTATGAATCAGATATTGTTTATTTTATTGTATTATTATATGATGTAGAATAAAGAAAAAAAGTATTTGTATGGCTAATATTCAAAACCCAATAGTGTATAAGCCACGTACTTCATTTTAAATGAATCCGTTTTCGTTATTGTAAATATTACCCTATTTAATATCGATAAAAGTGCATTCTATAATGGATTATAAATATGTATATATACATTCAAAAGGATATGATTCCCACAATTGATGACTAAGAAGCATTCGACACAAAATTATAAAAGAGTATAGAACGAAAAAGAAAGTCACGAACAAACATATGTATATATATCGCTAAATTGTAACTGATAGAGCATAAATCATATGTAAAAAATACAGGCAATCATCTATAGTAAACTTCGTTTTTTCTTGGTTCACAGAAAAATAACATTTTCTACATTGCTTGTTTTTTTTGTAGGTATTCGTGTTCTAGGTTTTCAGCTTTTACAAAGGTATGTTGATGATTTTATAAGTGTTTGCATATCAAACTTTTTTTATAAATGTAAAAGTTAAACAGAAAAATCTTATTCAATAGAAATCAAAAAGTAAAGAGAAGAATGTACTTGTAATTTATGACATTCAATCGATGCATAAATCTGTTTTTTATCTTTTTCTAAAAGAAAAATGCTTGTGATTATTTTTCATTCTTACCGTTTGTAATGACTCATAATATTAAGGCTGTATTGAATAAATAATAAATGTTTTATTTTTGTGAGAGGAGTATTGAGTTACCAGAGAAAGAGCAGAGCTGGACAAGTTCGAATCAAGATTTAAACTCGAAAATTGAGTAACATTGAGTTGAGTCATTGATTCAAACAACCAAATATTTACAATTCAGCACTAAAATAGTTTGTAAGAGATGTAGATAGTTTTTTGCAGCAAGGAACTACAACTAGTGACCTTGTTTTCAAAAAGTAAATTCATATCAGTCTCTTAATAAGCTTGTTAGAAAAATCATATATTTTTCTTCTACATCAGTATCATCGGAGTGTATGCTATCTCATAGTGGTCTTTTAATGAGGTTACATCGTTGAAGATTTTCACAAGCTCATATTTCTATTTTATACAGTTATAAAATGTAATAAGACATTAATTTAAATGCTAATAAATATTTTTTGCTTGTAAACAGCTAGGGCTAGGACGTTCCCGTGGTCAGTTATCGAGTATTGGAGTAACGTAAAATTCGTGGATTTGATTCTTTCACCATGAAATAGCTATTTGGTGAAAATCACGATTTCTTATAAAGTTCGGCGAAAGGTTTTTAGGTTCGAGGAATCAAAAAGACTTTGATCAAACTTTCTAAAGAATTATGATTTTCTCCAAATATCTATTTCCTGAAGAAAGAATCAATTCCACGCATTTTCCGTTACCTCATTACTCGATAACTGATAACTTCTCTTCCCTATAAACAGTTTTAGACTTAGGTTTTTGTTTTTAAAGAGAATGCCTTTTTTACTGTCATTTAAAACCGCATAAAAGACGGGTTGAATTTATTTTTGGTAAATCTGTAGCAGTTGTATGAGGAGGTAACGATAGCGCTATACACCAAATCACACTCAAACATGATGAAATAGTGCTGAGATATTGGCAGGACACTCAGATGTTAAAAAGGGTACTATGGTGTTCATAGAGTTTTGTAACATATGGTAGAAGTTATAGTCATAGATAAGTGAGATTAATACTATTTAAATACAGTTTTTTCCATTAAGAAAAAATCAACGTACGATGCAAAAGTAATGGCACAAACTGTTGACCTTTATATTTCTTAATAGACATGGCTCTGGAAAAATTCTTTTTACGATTCGATTGGAAATTTTCTTCTCTTTCGGTTTATATATGATTTATTTTTATTAGACACTAATAAGCATAGCAACATGCGAAGAAATACGAACCCCCTAAAAATAGTTCTAAATTTTTTCTACATTTCACAATATCGACAAAAAAATGCCGATTACTATATCTCTTCTTTTGAACTATATACAATGTGTGTTTGTCACGTTTTCATGAACGAAATGACAGAAAGGAAAGAAAAAAAACTGTCCGTACAAGTTCTGATCTTTTTATTAATTTATTGAAAAAATTTTGTAAATCAACTGAAATATAATGTTAAGACAGTAGCAGATATATCAACTGCTGCCACTTATTAATGAAAAAGAACAGAAATTTTATTTTTCATTAGACAAAAATATGAAGAACAAAAAATGCATTTATTTAACAACAGAATACAGTCCTCCATACCACATCTGACGAAGATTCTTCCGAACGCCTTGAACCATAGCCTGTAATATAGTTTTACTAAATTGTTTGATTTATTTTTGCTTCTAGAAGTCAATCAATTTAAATTTTTAGCTTTCCAATTATTCTCATACACTTTTTCTGTCAGTAAAACCAAAACTGTTTCAATTAATATTTTTGATGATTTCCAGGATTTCTGCAATAAATCAATGAAAAGATAATACATTTCTTGTGCAGACATTTCTTTTCTTCGTGTCATTTCGTTTATGAACGTGTGGCAAAAACAAATTATATGCAGTTTGCAACAAGAGAAAATTTCCTATCAGCTGATAGAAAAAAATGATCATTCTAACACTTGTTTAAAGAAGAGACATAGTATTTGACATTTTGTGTCGCTATTGTGAAATGTACAAAATGTTCAGAACTATTTTTTGGGTGTCCGTATTTCTGTGCATGTTGCTCTGTTAATGAGTGTCTAATAAAAATAAGTCATGTACAGTTCGAAAGAGAAGAAAATTTGTTATCGAATTCTAAAAAATGTTTTTCAGAGCTATATATCTATGGAGAAATAGAGGGATCGATATTTTGTGTCGTTACTTTTGTATCATATCTTATTTAGAGAAAATAATTAGTAATTTTTGTAAAAATTTACTAAAGATTTGCAGTGATTGACGAATCTGAATCTATAGGTAGTTTTGTTGAAGTTTCCGATGCATTTTTATCTGTGACGGGAGACCTACCTCTCAAGATTTAGACAAGTTTTTACAAAATGTGGCTTCTATCTTGAAATAGCCCTCTTCTGATTGATAAATAAAACTCGACAATTTCAATCAGAGATGTGCAGGGTAAGATAACGGTTAGCAGGTTTTTGCCAGTCAGAGTACATAGTATGAAAAAAACTTCTTCTGCACATCTCCAATTTCAATAAACCATCTACAGACTCGAATTCTTTCTTCTGTTCAAAATCTTAACAAAGTTTTAGAAAAATCTATTCTTGTTTCCAAATAATCTTTTCTTTATCATAAACAACGAATAATAGTAGTATTACTCTCACTCGTAATTCTAGTCTGAATTTCTACCTTATTTTTCAATTCTATAAGCATCGCTACTAAGGCTCACGTCAGTAGTAAATTATGTTGGCAATTTCAGATCTGTACTTATCCCCTCGTAGTAGTGCCATCTTATTTTATGTAGAGTTATTCTTATTTTTGTCGTGCATAAAGACCAGGAACTAGATTTCTTGTCGTGAAAAACTTGTTGTTAATGTTCTTTATAAAAATCAACAGAAGATGAAAAAATGACCAAAATAATTTGGCTTAATTTGCCTGGCCTTGATAAAAAAAACTCATAAACGTAATCAAAACAGTTTTGGAGGATGTCGTCCCTATGATCTATTGGTAGAAGGCAACAAAACTCTTTTCTGCTGTGACAAATAAACGAACGAAACCGATTTAAACATTACATTTAGAGGTGTAAGCCAATCGACTGACCCACCGTGACCGTGACATAAACATCGGTGTTTGATTTTAAAAAGAATTTCGTAGTCTCAAATCAGTTTTTACAGATGCTACCGGCTGGTTTCTTGCCAATAAGTTCTCTACCATTGTTTTCTTCCTTTTTCTTTCGAAAATTTCCGCTGCTACCGATCAACGTATCGGTTTACATTTCTAATTATTTTTATTTGATTGTTTAAGATCAAGATTTAGTCATCATTGAGAAATCTATTTTCAGATGAATTCGTTCATGTATCATTTGATTGTTTTCGTTTTAATCTCTATTAAATCTGGGCACAGTAATTCAGTTGGTGCACCACAGAGTGCATGCGCATTAATGATGCCTCAGCATGGTGTTTCTTCTCAACCATGTTCATTGAAATATACAATGGAATCCGACAAATTACAATATTCTGCAGGTGACACTATTCATAGTAAGTATAATTAAGAAAATTTTTCTTCGTGAAATAATGTTTTTTCAATCATAGTTACTGTTCGTGGTTCAACAGAATCTGATACATTCAGAGGGATTCTATTAATAGCAAAAACGAAAACTAATGAACAAATTATTGGAAATTGGGCAGTAGTAGGTTCAGATATTAAAACACTTGCCTGTGATAAAATAAAAAATACTGGTATAACGCATAACTCACCCTCTGATAAATCATCGATAGAAGCAATTTGGCATGCGCCATCAAATATAAATGAAGAATTTACTGTCATCAAGTAAATGAACTTTATTTATTTTATTTTAAATCTATATTAATTAATATTTAGAGCAACAATTGTGGAAACATTTGACCAAATATATGTTAATTGTTTTAGTATTACATTAACTGCTAAAAGTGTAAATTTTATTTAATTATTATTGAATAAAAGTTTTTATTTAAATCTCTTTAGAGTAATCCAACTACCACTGGAGCAAGTGTAAGTATAATGATATGCTTTCTTTTATTTATTAAATTGTTCAATCACTGTAACTAAATTTTTCACTGAAATATTTACAAAAATAGACATCTTCAAGTTTTGAAATTAATGTTCTCTTAATTTGTCTTTAAAATACTGATAAATCATTTTTATTTTCTATACATAATAGACAACTTCATCAACTGGTACTACTACTCCTTCTAAAACTACTACTCATTCTACTCCTACTCCTTCTACTACTACTACTCATTCAACTACTACCACTTCTACTCCTACTCCTTCTACTACTACCACTTCTACTCCTACTCCTACTCCTACTACCACTTCTACTCCTACTCCTTCTACTACTACCACTTCTACTCCTACTCCTTCTACTACTACTTTTACTCCTCCTTCTACTCCTCCTCCTACTTCTTCTAGTGCTACTTCTCCTTCTACTAGTACTCCTTCTTCTACTAAGACTTCTATTACTTCGTCAAGCAGCAGTGCTGGAAGTATTATTAGTTGGACATATGACAATGGTGTCACATCTGTTAAAATGCAAATTAATAATTTAAAAACATCACAATGGGTAGCGTTAGGTCTTTCATTTGATAGCAAAATGGTATTGTATATAAACTTATTTGCATTTCATAAAAACTTATATTTTAATATGTAGGGTGAAGATCATATTTTTGTTTGCAAACGTTTAGATAACGATACAATTTCAGTTGATCGTTGTATTAATCCAAGTGGTACTTCACCACCAGTGTTAGCTAGTACACAGGCAAACTCGGGTGGTACATTAACTTCTACTTCGCTGAAATTTGATAATGGTGTAGCTTATTGTGAATTTACTTTATCAAATTTTAGTAGTACAAAACGACGACGACGTGATATTTCTCCACTATCTCAATCTATGACTTATATTCCACTTATAGCTATAGGAAATTTAGATAGTTCAAGTAAATTTAGATTTTATTCAATAAACTGCCTTCTATTCATATATAAATAGATGAGATGATTATGCATACATCACGTACAGCGTTATCACAAAAAATTCAACTGAATAAAGAAAAAACAATTTCTTATAATGTACGTTTGATCAAGTCCGAAGGAACAAGTTTAATGAAAGCACATGCTGTTATTATGATATTTGCGTGGATATTTTATGTTCCAACTGGTATGGTTCTATTTTGAAATCATTCAGTTCTAGAGAGTAAGAGATATTGACTCTTCGAGCGAAAGAACTCATCTTATGTTCAAAGATACTATTGTATTCAAGCTTTTCATTCTCACAAAGGACTATAGACTTTTCGTAACAAAATATGTATAAACAATGTTAGGATCGCCATCTAGTATAGATGACCGATCCTCCTCCTTCTTCTTCTTTCTCTTCTCTTTCTTCTAGATATTTAGTTTGTTGTTATTACATTTTTCTATTGACAGTGATGATTTATCTGTAAAAGGTGATTTTAAGATCAATCTTTTTATTTTATAATTTTGTTCGTATTTGCTTGTTTTTTTTTCTGTTTTCTTTCTTTTTTGTGGAAGGTTTAGGTTCTTTTTATTTTATTTAATATAAAGAGAATACGGATCCTAGCAGGCATGAGTGTGGATATGGATAGAATATGTGGATGTGAGTGTGGGGTGTAGATGTGGGTGGGATATCTAGGGTGGAGTGGAGTGTATCTGTAAGGTGTGCTAATCTGTTTACCCACATTCACACCCGACACCGCACACCCATCCTCGGTATCTTCGAAAGTCACAAAACCGGAGCGACAATAGTTTTATACTCATATGAAGTTTACCTACCTAAAACTTTAGTTAAAAAACTCCTAATATCGTGCTTTTCAGTACATATGAACAGCTCGAAAAAAAGGAAAGTGAATACTTATTCAAGTGGTTCGACATTTATCTACGAAGAAAAACATACAAATATGATTTGATCATTTTTTCTAAGAATACTTCTCTATGGAATTCGATAGAACCATTTTTTAGAATTTTTGTTTTATTTCCAAGATGGCTGGAAGAGTTGATGTTCGGATAGATGACCTTACAGCAGAAAAGATAAATTCAAGCCTTTCGCGGAAATTATGATTCCCATGGTTGTCATTGAGTTCAGATCAATGTTATTGGCGTATCTAAGTTGTTAAGAATTTTCCTGCAAAACATAGTCGAAGCCGTGGGCGACTTGGTGAAAGATCTGTATGACTTTGAATTGCAAAAGAATCCACACACCTCACTTACTACCATTACAGATGATGGACAACTAGCTGCGAAAAAAATTCATTTTCTTCCCGGGCAGTTGACTTTTAATACTATTAATATGTCTCAATCAGTCGACAAATTTGTTACTGATGCCATGGAACAAGCAGGATATAAAAATTGTCAAAGTGTTGCATTTCCAGCTATCGGTTGCAGCCTCGGTGGATATTTAGTCAGTCTCATAGCTCAAACAATAGTTCGAAAAGCATATAATCAATTAAGTCAATATTCTATTTCAGTTGTATTTTTATAATTCAACCAGAAAGATTGGATGTTTATGATGGGTTCGAGAAAGAAATTGATCTATTACAGCAACCAAAGCCGCCATTGAATATGATACATGCAACTTTACCCATTGGGCATGGAAGGATCGAAGTTGCAAGAGGAAATATAACAGAACAAAAGGTAGCACGAGGAGAGTTCTTATCTGAAGACGAGCCTTCAAATACTATATATATGTATTTGTTTTTCTAGGTTGATGTTATTGTTGGAACTACATCGTCAGAAGTGTTGAAGAAGACAATAATAAATGCAGCTGATGATGAGGCTCAAGTTGCATACGATACTGACGAATAGAACAAATTCAAAATGAACGTTGTTAGTGCAAAATACAGTTCAAAAGCAAGACTTTCAAGAACAACTAAATCGAAATACAAAAAAGTGTTTATATCATGGCTGTCCAGAACAAACAGCTATGTTGATTATAAAAAGTGGTTTTAATAGAAACTTTGCTGGAGTATATGGTGAAATTGTTTCTTGTTTATTTTTCCAAATTTTTATCGTGTAAAGTATGATTATAGGTACGGCATATGACGTTGGGGTTTATTTTTTATCCAGTGCAAGTTATAGTCACTTTTTTGCTATTCCAAATACTGCAAGAGAACGATGTATGTTTCTGTCACGTGTTCTAATCGGAAAAACATGTTCGAGAACTAGTTTCATGAAAACATCACCTGATGGATTTCATTTGATCACGGACGGAAACTATATTTTCGTTATCTATCATGATGCACAAGCGTATGCGGAATACTTGATTACATATCAATAGAATACGACACATTAACTGAGATTCTTAACTTTTCAAAAAATTTTCATTTCATATGCATAAATCGAACATCTATAAAAAACTGCTCTTCTCAAATACATCAAAAATAAATTCGATAGAAATTTGTTTATTTAAAAAGAGAAGAGATCATTTTTATACGTACTTAGTGAAATTAACTTTAAGTAGTCGTTCTGTCACAATTCGATCGTTTGTGAAACAGCACTTATTGAGACATTGTTGCATAAGTTTCTTAGCCTACTTATACTAGCCATTGGATTGTGAGAAAAACACTCGAATCTACTATTGCCTCTTCTTACGTTCTTCTCAGTAGCCTAAAAGAGCGACATTTGCCTTTTTCTCGCGATGGAGAGAGAAGAACATGAAAGAAACAAAGTGATAATCGTCGATTTTTCCCCGATGCCAGTCATACATGATGAGTCAATCATTAAACCAATATTCTCAGAAATTTGAGAGTGATAAGAGTTGTGTTTCCATTTACAATTTGCGTCAAAGTAAACAAATAGAAAAGAATCTTGTATAAGAGCATTCATAAAAATAAAAAGGGCTTAGCTTTCGTTGTCGATTATCAGTTTATGTATCACTGTGTCGCATGTTAAACAAGTGTGTCATGTAAAAATAAACAGCAGAAATTCGATGGAATAGAAAAAAATGCTTCAAACAATTGTATTATCCTCATGTTAAACCCTGAAAACTACTGTACTTGTTGAGCTGAGTGCTTGTAAATTTGCTAAAAAGGTCGCCTCTCAACGCACTTTTTAGTGCAGCGAACAGTGTGCACACAGGCAAATGATAAATAAGTTGAGATTATTATGCCTAAAAAGGACTTACTGTAATACGTTGTAGAACATGGTTTTTCTTATGAAAGCAGGTATGTAAAGATTAATTTTTATCAACTCCTTTTCTCTCACAAAAAGTATTACAACGTGCACTTTTTATGAGCAAGAAACATCGACTTTCATGATCTTTGATAGTGTGGCGAGATGGAGGAGGAGATGTGAGTGTGGGTGTAGATGTGAACGTCGGAAAAGTAATCAGAATATCATCACGCCAACATGTATCCTCTAAGTGAAGAGAGCATCCACACTCACCCCTCACCCCTCACCTACACCTCAAACCCCAACTAGTACTGCAGTGCACGGGTAGAATTAACATACATGAACTTTCGTGCTTGATTTTTGTGACATTTTTATTCGTTGGCCAATGCTAGTTATCGAAATCTAATAAAAAGAAAGTTTACAATACAAATATTTTGAAAAACATAAATTATAATAAAACTGTATGTGTATAAACATGCACTCGATTGTTTTCTATGGCCAATTGTAAATGATAAGGTATTTTGTCTATCATTTTTGCATATTGGTGTGAGTCTGGGGTATGGATAAGGGTGGAAGAAAAACATACCGACACCGACACTTTTTTCTTTTGATTTCTTCTGTGCTTCATCGGCATTTGCCAATGAGACGAAGCTATCCTTCCATGTGACATTGTTCTTAGCGATGATGTTGCATTTGCGGCAAAATGTGCTACTGAGCTCATAATTTTCATTCACCGAAATAGTTATGTTTTATGTGTTGCCAATATAATATTCTAGTGAATTTGATCAACTTGATTCACCAGTGAGCCCTAGTGGTTAATAGCAAAGAGCTCGCGATGTTACATGTTGATGGCTGAGGTCTCGCTGGGTCTAAAACAAGCGTCCCATGTTTCTGTCTTAACAGTGGGATAGATTGCCATGGCAAGTAGATGTACTCTCACAGATTATACTGTATCGCTGCGGTACTTAAATTTTTTTAAATTTTAAATCCATTATAAACAGATTATTTTTAATGTTATGGAGTCATCAAGGACATTTACCTCGATCACTAAAAGGCAAGCATCCATATTATCATCATTCGATGATTTAAGCTGTTGTAATTGTCGATAACGTTCACATGAATAGAGAAAATATTGTCTCAAACCTACACTGATTGTGTGTTGCCATTGATCGAGAAAGGCATACAAAAAATAAAGAAAACGTACATATAATTAGCAGTTGCGAACTCCAAAACGTGAGGGAGAGCATCACTGTAGGAGTCGAGGCAGCGTTTCAAATCTTTATTGTAAAAGTAGTCATAAACCAGATAAGAAACTATGCTGCACTGATTATACGCATGCAGAAAACCATAAATTATCTATATAGTGTTACTTGATGTGATATAAAAATGCGCATGCATACGTATTAGAAGAGCAGAACGTAAAACAACAACTGAATTTGTCAGCATGAGTCTCGTGCCCTTTCTTTCATTGTTTTAATTTTGCCAATACGACTAGATATTCGTTAATATTGCGTATGTAAATATGTCCTTTATGTTTTATTGATTTTGTTGCCGTTCGCCTCTCGAGAATGTTGATATTTGCAGGCTGAACTGACGAAAACATATATGCAAGGAAGAATGATGGACGACATATCTGCCCAGGGTCTCCGATGAGGAAAAACGTTGCGTTTCGCTCTTTAGAATTGTTTTCTGCGCTTAGAGCGACGCTCACCTGAATTTTTATTATTCAGAATTAGTTGCGTGACATTTCTTCTTCAAAGCCAAACATCACATGAATTTGATTTCTATTTTTGTATTTCATCACTATTGTTCTTTTTTGGTTGCTAGTCGTTGAAGAAGAAAAAAATCAATGACTTCGAGATCGGACGATCGGGTTGAGACAAAAAAGAAGTCAGGTCTGCAAAGAAATATTCATCAATCTCCTGTCATTGTTTACTTCGTTTTGCCTATCCCTCCATCACCATCGTGAAGATCACTCATAAACAACAATTTAGGGACTTGTTCTAAACAAGTTTGTATCATGTGTTGTAATTATTGATATTTGCCATCCGCAACAGATTGTTCATCTCAAGACTACTTTTGGTCTTGTTGCCTGTGTGGAATTTTCGAAAATTTACCCGCCAGTGAAGGATTTAGTTTAATGGACGAACACTGCAGATTTGAAAAAAAATAGAAAAGATGAAACGAGAAATGTTGAAATAAATGTGTCAGATCTCGAGTTTGTCATAAACTATTTAAATATGTATTTTATTTCCGATTGTAGATTTTTATTTATTCACGCATTTCTCATAGATAATTTGTGCTTATTGCAATAGATCAGACTTTAAATACTCGTTTCACGATATTTTACGAAGGTATCCACACAAAGGATTGTGCGCTGGTTATACAGCTGACCGGTAAATTTTTTACTCATTAAAATTGATCACAGTTCATTCGATTTATGTAAAGTATTGTCGTTCCTTAACAATTTGTTATTGTTCTCTACTGAAAAATAATGCTAATTGAGTGCGTTCAATTTGTATTACTTTGAGTTTAGGCAAGAAGAAAAGTTTGGCGAAAAAAGAAAATCCTTTTCATAAATTGAATATATGTTAAGATTTCAAATTTGAAGACTCCTCAGTCAGAACTATAATTGATTTTATGTGCCACTGTGTATTCATGCATATGGACAAGCATTTCTTTGACAACAATAGCATCCACTGATCACTTATTAGATCTAAGACACTTTCAAGATATCACTATATTAATGTAGTTGTAGACAAAACTATTCAGCAAAAGGAGTTGCCTTCTGGTCAATTGTTATAACTTAGTTTCAAAGCCGAAATCGGCATGGCGCCACGAGCTCTGCCACTAGAGACGACTTCACTCGATCATGATAATACTTCTCAATGTTGGTGTACTTCAATCTCACGCACACTCTGCCTATGTTGAGACGAGAACATCTGATCAAACTTTTTTTCTCATCGAAAAAAGAAATGGCGTTATTTGAGAATGATTCAAAAGTATACATCTCTCGACCATGGGAATTGTTCAAAACGGGTTTTCTGGTAACCACTTGGATTGTTCTGGTTGGTTATCTTTCAATTATTTCTACTTTCTACAAGAGCTATTGATTGATGATAGGGCATTCATTCGGAACTGGTCGGCCCAACTTTGAAAATATTAGCTTCTCAGACAGGTGTAACTTTCACTGGAATCAGTACAATTTTAGTTGCTCGAGGCGGTGGATATATAACTGGAAATATAACTGGAGCAGCAATGCAAAAACTGGTTAAACGATATCCGGAAGCTTTACTGTCTGTTGCGTTTCTTATTGCATCTGTTGGTTAGTTAAATTAAATCTATTGCCATTCAATCATTTGATGATTTTTAGTCGTTGTTGTCACTCCGTATATTGACTCGTTGTTGGTTCTATCAATTTTGTTCTTCTGTCAAGGAATCTCTCAAGGATTCACTGATATCGGTCGGCTTTGTTAAGGATTTAAAAACATACAGATATTGAATAATGTTTGTTTTAGGTGGCACAACCCTTGTATTGACCATGTGGGGTAACCATGCATCCACTCCATTGAATACGGTTCACTTGGGTTTCGGATTTGGTGCCGCATTAACCAATATTCTCGTAGCTGAATTTCTCGACAAAGGACAGATTGAATTATCCAATTCAAATCCCAATTCTGCCATGAGAACTTTCGCATTTTCATCGTCAACAAATATCAAGATTCCATATTCAATCGCAGCGAGTCTTTGCTTACTGATAACCATCGGTCATTTGATCTTTACCATTTGTGAACATCGAAATCGGCGTCAAATTTTGCAAGTGCAACAAGTCAATTATACTGCCGTAAATACGACATCTCTTGGTGAAGATCAGCCCGATTATTCTCAAAATTCGCCACAAACACATAGGCATGATCATTTGTATTACAGCATATTCCTGTCAAGTCTCTGGGTTGTTTACATGTTTTTTGTCACTGCTATCGATCAAACATTTGGCAGATTCTTTTTCTCTTATCTGAAATCAGTACAGTTTCAAATTTCTACAAAAAATGCCTCTTTAGGCATGATTCTCTACTGGCTTTCATATTCTGTAAGTCGAATTTTCACTCCGCCATCAGTATTGTGAGAAGAGATTTTTCTTCAGATCGGTCGTTTGATCTGTGCTGTGATGACTCTGTTTCTGTCAGTTGACGTAGCATCGATTGTGCTCTGGATCAGTGCATTAACATTGGCAATAACATGGATGATTTATGTGTGGACAATTGAATTGTCCATTCATAGTTTGTTTGTTCTCGGCTCATTGACCGGTTTAATTTTCTCTCCAATCTTTCCCTTATCATTTGGTTTTATTAATCAACGATTAAATATTACTCCATTGCTGGTCGGTGTGTTCTTGTGCGGTGCGGCATTCGGAGGGATGTGCTTTCAGAAACTAGCTGGTAGGTTAACTTTTTTTCTTTGTTTGAAAATATAATATCTTCAAATTTCGTTTTCAGGTGCTCTAATGGATAAAAATCCGAAACATTTTCCCACATTACTCATCATATGTGTTCTTATGGCAATTCTCTTCTATTGTTTCACCTTTCTTCTCTCTCTGTTACATCGTCGACAAAGCAACAAAAAGCCCTAACCTCCATTTTCGACCAGTTTTCTCATTTGTGGGCCAACTGTATAAGAACAGTAAATGCCTAGCTGATACTAAACAAAAGAAATAATAAATTGCTGCTTCGTCATTCGTTTCACATTGAACTTTCTGTTATTCTTTAATTGCTATTATTTAATATTTCTCTCTCAAAGAAGAATAAGACGAGCATTTCCTTTCTTTTTTTGATGCGTATAATCACGCTCTCGGTATATTCAGCATTCTATAGTGATATAAGAAGAACAAAGCGAACCCGAAGGACATACATGGACGAAACAGACCACCAAAAAACTATAATATCGTGCAGTTGTTCAGAATCATATCCATGTATACACAAATAGATCGATGAAATTCATTTGTCAATATCGTATTGCTGAGCATCATAAGGATTGTTTCTATGAGAAAGCTGGTTTGATTAGAACCAATTGCTATTCTTTTATCTGTTTGTCTCGTTGCGCCAACCGTTTTCTGCAACAACATATCAATTCTCGATCGGTGGATCAAATTCAATGTGATTTTTCGAATGGATTATTGATGTTCCTTTAAATATAATGACAATAAATCGAATAACAAGACAATTGTTTTATGATCTCTTGGATGATCACATGAATAGAAAAAAAATTTGAAAATTAAATGAAAAGATTCCTAAGTTCTATTTCAAATATTTAGACATCCATAATCGGGAGTGGATGGGGTCAGGGTATGGGTGTGGTGTAAGTGTAAATGTAGATGTGGGTGTGGTTGCTGATGTGGGTATGAATGTGAGTTCATTTTGGAGATTAATCAGGGCCACACCCACCCACACAAAATCAAAATTTTAAATTTTTTTCAAACAGTCAACAATATTCGTTAAGATCTTGTTTTCTTTAACATTACTTTAGATTTTGTTCTTACTTGTGGTTTTTCATCATTTTATGCCAATTACCTTCTACAAAGTTATGCAATTAAGAACAAGATTCGTGCAATTTAAATCATTCATGCAAGGTAGCTTAATGAAGGAGACATTTGCAAATCTCTTGTTAAAGAAATTGTACAAACTCAAAATTAACTTAACCACTTGAAACTGCTTTTATGGTCGGCTTGTTTGTACTCGAGCGCTCAATACGGTTCTTCCAATATCTTCCCAGGCAGACAAACTTTTGAGAAAACGCGTTTAAACGTACAGAAATTGGCCTAAAATCAGCAAAAAGTGGACGTTTTCGGATCACACTTGAGGTTCCCGACTGTGAGCCAAAAACGCCCTTTTTGTGCGTTTAAACGCGTTTTCAGACAAAAAACGCGTTTACACGCATACACAAAGGAGAAAAAAATTGTTGTGTTTTTCCAGCTCAAGAAACGTGACAGTAATCATGATCGAGCATCCCGAGTCTGAAAAAACGACCAGTTTTTCTCCTTTTTGCATGCGTGTAAACGCGTGTTTTGTCTGAAAACGCGTTNGATCGATCGTGTGAACGGTCTATAAACAGTTATAATGAACTATTAAAAAGATATTAATAGCAGCTCACTTGATTAATTTTTAGCCAATCAACCAGATATTTTACTCCGGTGTCGTTGATTTTATTTTTTTGAAGGTAAATTGATTTTATTTTCTAATAGTTAAAGAATAAAGAATGTACTAAAATAGACACATTATTCTATACTAAGAAGTATAGATAATTTATAGATATCACTGTAAATTTAAATGAAAGTGCTTCGAAAGACACGAGAAAACTGGAAACCGGAACGGTGAGCACAAACGATTTTAGTACGAAGACAGTGTGAGGTGCTGAATGGAAGTGCGTGTAAGAAGTGAAACGATGGTATAGTTTCTTATTTTCACATAGAGATCTATGAAAGACAGTCTTTATCCCTGTACTGCCGCAATCAACATAAAAAATAATAGAATCCTTTATACAGGTATAGAATTTGATCTCAGGATTAGAGCTGTAACTTGTGTTTGGTTCGATTTAGAGTTCAGAGTTGAAGATATTGTGAAAATTTCGATTTAAATCATAGATTTAAAACGGAACTTGGGTTTTGATCTCAGTTGAATATTCTACCAAGTACCACGTTATCTTAACTGAACAAAGGTAACTGATGGTATATCGAGCGATGTACATTCTGCTCTTTAATATATCATCAACAATCACATCGTCCTAACGTGACAAGAATAAAGACAGTTATGTCAAATGATGAACATATTTTCCTTCAACTTGGATAACTCATATCGCGCCAAATGATCAATGTGCCTTCTCTCAATCCGCTGAATTTTATCAAAATATAAAGTGTTCTCTAGTTCCTATCGAATAAATTATTGCGATTCCGTATTATTCAAATCTTCTCCATTAACTTGTTTTTATTAGCTAGAGCTGAACATATTCAACTTCATCGTTATCATCTCGATTGTTAGTAGACAAGTTTCTACTTATACGTGAAAGAAATCAATCAACATCATTCTTTTTCTTTTATACGTTACAGGAATGAATTCAACTTTGTAAGCCTTTTCTATTGATCAGATGCGACAAATTTTAATTGCTGAACCCTATTTGAAGCTGAAAATTCTTGACACATCGATATGTCCAAATACAACTGATATATCCAGCTTTCAAAGTTTTATATTCTTGAAATCAGAATGCTGAAGTTGTTTGTGCTCACCATTTCCATAAATGTAATAATAATCCAAAAGAAAAATCAATAATTAGTTTAGACATAAAAATGAATAGAAAATTGCATTTATAACTATAGTATTGACTTACATTTTTATTTGATACAGCTTCAATTAAATACTGAAGTTCATCATCATCGATTTGATTATTTGGAACATTTAATGAGCTTACAGTCTATTTGGTACCATAAACGTGAAAATAAACTGCATATGAATAAGAATCTTTTAAATTACTTTTCTCAAACTCAAATGAAAAGCTATTTCAATGACTTGACACAAATGTCTTTGATTATTAGCGAGATAAAGTTTTCTTAATGTCTAAATGAAAAAAGAAAAATTGAGTTAAAGAAAAATAACCAAGTTCAGCAACTCTATTGACTTTGTTATTTCCCAATGCATCATAAATGTCTCTTGCTCCTTTCTCTCCTATATCATTATTTCGTAGATCTAGTATTTGAAGAGTCTACATAAAATCACGAAAATCGAATAGAATCAAAATAGGATTATTTTGTTTTACCTTATTTGTTTCTAAATTATTAGTAATATATTTAATTGCACTATCGTTAATTTTATTCGAACGAAGATCTAAATTCACAAGTTTCTATATTGAAAACATAAACATAGATTTCATATTAGGAAAAAATTTAGTCACCTTATCATTTCGTATTTGAAAACTTGCGCTAATTCCAACAGCGTTGTGTTCACCATTTCCTTTCAGATCAAATTGAACAAGTTTCTAGACGAAAAAATTTTATTTGATGCATTGCATAAAACTTTATACTCTGCGAGGATTACATGGTTGTTTTGAAAAGATTCATATAGTTCATGCATAGTTTCATCATTGGTATTGTTTGAACTAAGATTCAGACTTCTTAATGCCTGTAAAGAAAAATAATCAAAATCTCAAGATGAAAAGCTTGAAAACTATGCAAACCATTTCATCCAGTAGAACATCCCGTATGTACAATGCTCCTTGGCTTTCGATTTTATTGTCTGCGAGATCAAGCATCCTGAGATCCTATAAACATAAGAGAAAATGAATTTATAATATTGACTAATAGCATAACAAAAACGATGAAATATAAAAAGAACACGAAAGATTATACTGTTATCATTGAGTTTCTTATTGTAAAAGTGGTACATAGGTTTGAAAAATTGTTGGTATATTGATTTTACTATCGATAAATTCCTTTTAGGATTTGCATGGATAATAAATCTACTGAATATTGTTCGAATAGTGAAATACAATAATTGGCTGCCGAAAGCATTAAAATCCTTACAGATTTTGTCAGTTTCTCGATTTATTGAATGGTTAGTAAAAAAGTCGGCATAAAATAGGCATTTATTACATTTCATTAGAAAAGTAGCAATCACATCCGATTTTATTCTCTCTATAAGAGAAGTGTTGAGTTCCAAAAATCATACATAACTGATGATTTCGGCATTTAATGATGAAGTATGAGTTCATTCAAGAGATATATTAGCCTTTAAGAAACACGAAATAAAATATAATTGTTCTTTACAATTATTTACTAAAAGTAAGAAAATTTACTTTCAAAAGGAGAACTTTATTTCGTTTGGATCATTTTTCTGAATCTGAATAATATATTTCTATTAGATAAGATACTTTGTATCACTTTCATCATTTTATACATTTTTTGTTTCCTGAACTTTTTAAACTGAAACTGAAAAACATACATATAGAATCTGTCTAAATAAAATTCAATTTTAACATTCAATTCGTATAAATATATATATATGTACGTGTTTTATTATATTTTTGACTATGCTGTCGAAGATTCTCTTGTAAGTAATGAGAAAAATTAAGGATCGATATGTATGACCTAGCGTAGAACATCGGCAAAGCAAGGGTTGAAATTGTTTAGAAAATCAAGCGAGAAAAATAGACATTTCTATAGCGATTCAGTGCACGACTATCGTTTCGATAAATCGTGATCCATCGCTAGTGTGTTACCGATATTGCAGACATGGGTATTCTTATATTTTAGATGAAGACAGATTTTATTCTTTTATTCCTGATTCAATAATACAAAGTTTAAATCCAATTGCTAACTTGTACTAAACTTTTCTCTAAAGTTAAACTTGATTGCTCAGTTTGGTTCTGGTTTCAAAAACATAGTTAATGTCGAGCAAATTTTAATCATATATTCTATCTGATATAAGTATCTATCATTTATCTGTAGTATAGCAAATCCTTTATGAAAGAAAGACATAATTCCTTCAACCAAAAGCTTAGACAAGTGTAACAATCGATATTCACCTAGTCAATCTGAGATTGAAAATTTTACTCCTATGATAGATGATCTATTGTATGTTTTCTAAGAAAAACTTTGTTACAATTGTTTAGATTTATTACAAAAGGCATTCTTTTATAAAAATGCAAGATTTTTAGCTCTACAAAATGCTTTGTTTTCTATTCGAACGAGATAAAGATATGCTTGTATTACTATGTCCTTGAAAATGTGCTAAATACAAATAATTAGGTACTTTCAAGATAATAGAAATCAATTTTAAAATTTTGATTTTCTTGCTGAAAAAAAAAACAAATGCTTGTCAACAGCATTTTCATCATGTGTTTGAACTGTAAATGAAATATTTAGATGATTTGTTTCAATAGAGTGCTGAGGTAAGTGTTGATACAATTGAATGAGTTTCATTTTTGTCAAAATCATAATCACTCACTTAAAACGCGAAGCGTATCAATAGAACCTACTTAGAATTCTTTTTCATTTATCTCTTGAACTCAATTCTATGGTTTCCTTTGACCTAAGGAAATAATTCTAATAAAATCCGGCAATTTAATCTGGGTTAGTCGTCAATTTCTCAGTCTAATCGATGATTATTACCGTTTTATTTCGGAGTAAATCAATCATATATTGTGCTCCATTGCTTCCGATGTTATTTTTTGCAAGGCAAAGCGAAAAAAGTATCTATTTTTGAAAAGAACGAATAGAAAATAAATTATGTATCAACAATCAAATTACTATATTATCATGTAAAGCTTCTGTCAAGATTCGTATACCATCGTCTTCAATTGCATTATTTTCAAGATCAAGACGGCGAAGTGTCTATTTCATAAATTATCATATGATTTCCTTCAAGAGACAAGCATAACTATCAGTTACCAAGTTGTTGTTTAATGCATGACTTAAATATTCTATTCCTTTGGTTCCAAACTGATTTCCTCCGAGTGATAATGCAGTTAACGTCTTAATCGAAAAATAGCAAAACCTGAAAAAAATCGTTTGCAACTGTGAAATTACCGTATTATTATTCCACCAGTCAGCAAGGAACTGTGCACCTTGCTCTCCGATATTGTTATCTTCCAAATAAATGAATCTGATTGTCTACATTGTAAAAAATAAATTGAATTTTTATTGATACGATAAAAAGAATTTTTATTAACTGTATTTTACTTTAGTGCTTCGCTTATATATTATGTTCCAATAACTCCAAAGTTATTTGCACTGAGACCTAACCCAATCAATGCTTTCTGATAATGAACAAAAAAATGTACAAGATATAGGTGAAGTAGATAATAGAATAATTACCATATTGCATTTTATCATATCAGCTATATAATATGCACCTTCTTCTCCAATGTCATTGCTTCTCAAATAAATTTTTTCGATGGTCTGTGTAATCAATAAAAAGAAAGAATTAATCTCTACGTATGTAACTGATTAAATTAAGATTTACTTCGTTCTTTTTTAATGCATCGATTAAATACTTTGCTCCATTAGCTCCGATCTGATTTTGTCTCAAATTTAGTAGACGTACGGTCTGTTTTTTTTAGTAAAAAATGATTGAAAACAAAAGACAATGAAGACATCTGAATTACCCTATTATTTCTTAATACTTCTGCAATATATTTTGCACCAGTCTCACCCATGGCAATATCTCTCAAACAAATGCACTTGATTGTCTGTACAATAATATCTTTACATATCATCATAGAAAAATAAATAAATAATTACCGTATTGTTTCGTAATGCAGAAGCAAGATATCTGATACCTTCTATTCCAATTACTGTCTTTTAATGTTAATTTTTGGAATGTCTGTTCCATATAGGTCAAATTGAAAGAAAAAGACAAATAGAATAACATTCATACAATATTTATTCACTGAAAAATGTGTTCAAATATTGCAAAGATTTTTATTTAGTTGTTATGCACTGATTCAATAGCTACAAAACTATTTTTTTGCTGGTAGAATTCCACTATCCCAATATTTTTTTTTTCGCATTATTAGTTACTTTCACTCTTCAGATAATACTTTTCTGTTTCATAAGATTTGTCAATCGAATATATCCTTCTTTGAGCATCATATTAAAATATCTAATTTTTATGGATTTAATGATAGTGAACCATGAAGAATTGATTTAACTTGTAATTCATATTCTTTTCAACATGCACTTTTGCTCTATGTTCACATTAGGAAATAATAGTCACTCAAAAATCGACTCCTAGAACAAAATATCTGACTGAGAATAATTGTGATATCAAAGATCAAAACGTATACAAGTTTCATATCGAAATTTAGACAACGCATGGGGTTATGACTTAACAAAGCCTAATTTTCGTAAAATTTCGTTTATTTAGATGCGGTAAAATCTTTCCTCAAGATATTATGAAAAATTAGAAGTAGTTTTTAAAGAAAAGTTTAAGTTGCAGAACACAGTTTTCTCTTCAATTTAAGACTTTCTCGAGGTTTACAACAATTTTGAGAACAAAAGCAAATCATCTTTTGAGAGGAACTCGAAATCTTCTATTCTAAAAGTAACGAACCGGGTCAAAAGTTTTGGGACAGTACGTTTGTTGTAGTTTTCACCACCTAAAATAGATATCAATGTAACATTCACTGTCGTAACTTAAGTTCGCTAATCAATTTCTAGAACGAGTTCTGCTCTACAAAGTGCACTATTTCATTATTATCCTTGTTTCTGAGAAATTGACTTTTTAATCAGAAACTATCTTATATAGAAATAGCTTTCTAGAAAATACTTATGAGTTTACTCGTATCAAAGTTGTATTGAAATCTGACATCATAGTTTGTAGAGAACTATTTGCTCTGCAAAACTATCATATTCACCGAGGACTCACAAAACAAGCAAACACCGATGCATTGATTAAACGATCTATTTTTCCAGAATGTTTGAAGATTATTTCACGACTATCATGCAAGAAGCAGATACGAGATTCTAGAGTTCATATTCAGAAAGTCATCTTTAGTTTTCATTCGTCTATAATACTTTTGTGAAGATCAAAGGTAAGGCAACTATCGATTAAAAATTTTCGACTCAACCGTTTTGCGGCTTTCAAAGATTTCTTTTTCTTCATTGTTACAAAAATAGACATAGAATTTTCGAGCTCATACTCGGAAACTGCCAAAAGTAAAAGCATTTCAATAAATTATGTAACTTTCAACAGTAGACACACAAAGGGCTATCTCAATGAGTCAAAATCGAATAAATCTTGATTTTGTATAAAACTGTCGATGAACCTTTGAAAACTATCCATATATCCAGACATTGAAGAAAGCTTACTCTCCGTTTTCTTTTTCGAAATTTCTCTTTCATCTTTTAGTATTACTGCAATCGTTAGAAGAAATGAAATCCTCCAATATCTGAAATTTTTGATTCTTTCATTTATGATTCATATCGTATATTGATAGAACAAACCTGTTCGTGCAATCTCTATAAGTCTTTACCTAGTACTTCAGGAATAATAAAAGTAGTTCATACATTCTATATTGATGTCGAGTCTTGTATCGTATGTTGAAAGTGTCAATCAGAGCTTGTTGGGGAGGGGATGTAAAATTTCTGCTCTAATCCGTGTAACACTCTTTTCAGATCGTGTTTCGTAAGAATAAACAACTATTAAACTCCGCATCTGTCATCTCGCACTTACCGGTAAATCAGTAATATCATTAGTTCCATATATTAAACGAGTCTTTGGAGGATATTCAACATTTGTTAATGGTGATTGTAATCTCAGTATGAAATCCAAAGGCTGATATTGTTTAGTTGGTATCGATGGTTTTATAAAGTCTTGAACGCATATGAAAGTCGTATAGATATTGATGAGTTTTTGAGTGAAAATATAATCACATATGACAATTATTTTATTTTCTGTTAACCAAAATGGAGTTGAAAATTGTTGAACAATTACATCGAGACCTTGCAAGTCATCGTCGCAACATTGGGAATGAGAAAAAAGAAATTGACAGGTTTTCAATTGTGGTAATGTATTCATGAATGGATATTCCCAAAGATTACCATTCAAATGACCATTGACACCCGATGTTCTAGAAATAATTTGAAGCCATACAAGTGATGGTGTTAATGATAGAACGAATTTGAATTCAGTCATTGACAAGGAAACATCATCTATTATTAATGACTTTGATTTTGGATAGATTTTAGCAGTAAACGATAATGAATTCAATGGATTCGATTTTTCAATGTTGAATTTACTTGTTTTGAATGTTCCAGAATAGTGACATAGTCTGTAAATGAACATAATAGAATTGTGAGTGTAACTATTGTGCATGACTGTGGCCATGATAGGATAGAATTATTATTGAAGGGCATATAAGTAAGATATAGTTTGCGAAGAGTCGATTGTGTAATGATTGTTGAAATGAGAATCAAATCAAGACTTCCACAAAACGACCATGTGTTCATGTTAAATGAAACCAAATGAATCTTTCGAATTAACTCTAAAAACTTATCTTTATAAAGTGTGTTGTATTTATTTAATGTGATGAATTGAATTCGAGTAAATCGATTCACATCGAATACAGAGAAAAATAAGTTATATGAAACTGCTTCATACGATTGATCATCAAATACTAAGGAAACTATGTTTTCTGGACGAATGAGACGTGAAATCATTTTCACATGATCTAATTGTGAAAAACTAATCCATAATTGATGTTGATCGTACATATTACTGATCAGACAGAATCTTTGGCATACTTTGCGAAACGATAACATAATAAATACGGCATCGAGATGTTCAAAGATACGATAAATTAGTTCAACAGGTAGTGTTAGTAGAGATACGCATGACATTTTGAATTGTTTTCTAAAAATAAATAGTAACATTGATTGTTAACAACAAAGATTTTGACGTTGAAGTTATTAACTAGATTCTTCCAAGAACTGATTTAGAGTACAAGTCAATGAACTCTATCCAAGAGTATACTGAGATTTATCCAGATTCAAGATATAATGTTTTGTAAAATATAAAAATTGTGATTTGAGTTATAGAAAATGGATAGAACTCGTTAAGTTAGAGTTAGAACAAATTTCTAGGTGATTGGTGGATGGAAATACTGGAATCCGGTAATGCCCATTACTTAGTTCGATAGTAGCAAACATATACTTAGAGTATACCAAAAGTAATGACGCTTTTATGTTGTGATAAAGAAAACGACGCTCTGCTTTTCTGTGCTATTTGATTACTCCTGAACTGTTATGACAATAAAATCTCGATAAGAACTACTTTTGTATACCACCTCAATAATTTATATTTTAGATAAGAAACAAAGAATTTCTCTTCGTATAGAAAAAAAAGTGATTTGTTTTTGCAAACAAGTAGTATAGAATTTAAATAAACAATCTTACCCAAATCCTATGATTTTTCACTTTGCATCTAAGAGGAAATTTTATTTTTTGCAACATATGGCCATTCAATCAGCCTTACAAATTTGTGAAGTAACACATAAAAACAGTTCTCATCGAAAATTTTTTATTATGATATTTGTTGAAGAGTAATCAAGTAGTACAGAAAAATAGAGAATTCTTACTTTTGGTATGCCCAAAGTATTATCTAATAGTACATATCGTTCTGAAAACGCGATCGTTGGTCATTACAAAAACTAGGCTCACTAGATTGAAGAAGGCATAAAAAATATGGTTGCACTAAAGGTTACAATCTATCGATTATAGTACTGGAAATATGAATAAAATATGTACTTTGATATTGAATACATAATCATCAGTGGCGTATGAAATTCAATAGTTTATGTCATCAAAAGAAAACCTACCTTTAAACATGATTAGAAGAAATCAAACCGAAAACATAAATTTTGGAGCATTAAAAGATAGTATGTTAGTTTTTTTTTTTATACCAACTTTCTTTTTTCTACTTCAGAATGTTGTTTACGTTTTATTAGATCGATTTTTTGTTCCATTCTTTTCGTTTTTTTCATGTATTCGCTTGACGCAAAGTGTCTGTAATTACAGAAAAATGATTGGCTGCCCTCCTTATTCCGTAACGTCAGCATCAGTCACGAATCGTCGTCATCGATCATGGAACATTTTAAAGGCTAGAGATGTCATTAGTTGATTCTAAAAATACCTCTGCATTTTTGTTGCTATTCCTTCAATCATCTTAAAATCTGCTCTCGCATCTATTAAAGATGCTTTCAACACAACCTATCAATCGCTGTCTAGGTTTGGGATTTGAATGTCAGCATTCAAAGGAAACTATTTAGATGCACACGCACACCGTTGTTGGGCGCGCCGATCGTATATCAATCAACCATTCTTTTTTTGTGATCATTTATTTTACCAGATTATATTCATCAAAAGAAAAATTAGCCTCACAATTATTTTGTGGGTCTGGGTGTGGCTGTGATTTGAAAGAAGATTTGCATCCACACCACCCCTAATCTCGATTTTTTTCTTGCACGATACCAAACATATATCAAGAATAAAGAATAGGATAAGATAAAAATTCAACGTCGCACTAAATACGAATGAGTACAGAATAAAATTAGATATAAGCTTGATTAAATATGTTATTTCCACATTCTTGAATAGTTTTAACATGTCAAATAACTTTGACATATAGCATCCCGAACATTGGTTGGATAATGAATCAATTTTTCTTCATTTGGTTGTTCAACACAAACAATGAAATAAGCTGCATTATTAGGAATATATCGATGTGATTCTTGACGAAGGTGAGTTTTATCAATAAAATCATCAAATCCAATACAGTCATTGACATTATACATTTTTGCTGAGCAGTATTTTATAATATGTTTTAATGGATAATTATCACTTTGATCAACCAATATAAATTTAATATGACCAATAAAAGTATCACGAACTGGAAAATTCAGATGCATATGAAATGATATAAATTTAGTGTTGATTTTGCCATTGAGGTGAACCCGAGCAAAGAGCCGTTGACCACCTGCAAATGCTTGGAATTGCTTTGAATTAATACATAATTGTCGTTCAATAGTCAGATCTTCGGCTTCTGTAAACACATTATCAATACGTAGGACAAGATTACCATCCGTTGAGACAGGTGTGTTTTCTAATTCAATTTGAAACATGTCATTTAAAAACCCATTAAATTGTATAGTCTAAAATGGATAAAATTTATTTTTATAGAATAGAATTATTTTATGTGTGTTTACGTTGTGTTCATTGTTAATTGATGAGGTTTGTTGTTGTTCATTTTGTTCTCTATGCTGATTTACTTCATCGACGTTAGATGACGATTCGATACGACTGAAAATTTGATTCATCATCATATTATTCAATTCATCTAGTCTTTGATGTGACTCCATGGTGGAAGTACAATTTGGACTTTTGTCAGTCTCTATGATTAAATCTCTTGCACGAGATTGAATTGGATTAAATGCTATTCAAGTGAAACGATAGAAGAAGAGAAAAGTTTTAGACAATTTTACTTTGATCTATGTATGATTCAGCATTTGAAGTGACATTTGTTAAGTTTGAAGATGTAACAGATTCAGCTACAACATTAGTCAGTCGTTCAATTAATTGTAAATAATTATTTAACTCAGTGTTTCCTGAAGATAAAAGTATATCACCCTGGAATGGATTGATTGCAAGATCAATTAGAGCGTCTTCATATTTAATTCGCTTGGAGCAGATTAAGTTAATCATACTTTTAAAATGTGCCTGACTTAAATAGTGCTCTTTTATTTGATCTTGTGAAAACTAAAATTAAATATTTATCAAAAAAAATAAAACAATTTAATGAACATACTGGATCCTTACAGCCATACTGATGAAATGGACATCGATGAAAATTTGTCGAGGCCATTCTATTACTTTATTATAGCTTGATATTTCACCTTAAAATACTATTCAAAATTGTTTTTTAGTAATGTGTAATACATATCAACGAAAAATTAAATATAATGGTAAAAGTTAAAATCGTGGCAAACTAACTAAGATTTCAACTTATAACGAAAATACTCTTTTTTAAAAAGCAATGAGATCGTGCTCAGGAACTTTGAATATATGAATAGAAGATTAACTCAATCAAAAAAAAATCATCAACTATTTGTCATTCGGATATTCCAAGATGAAAAATTGAGAGCAAACTAAAGGATGTACCAATCCGATGGCTACAGATGTGCAAAATGAAATTTTTTCCACCTCACATCAATGATAGTGTCAACCTATAAGACATTATTCGTACTCCATTTTAACAATATTCTTCAATGATTATTGTTTTTATTTTGGCCTCTGTTAAATTAAATTATAGTTGACATGAGAAATTACAAAGTGAAAAAGAATGGTGAATGAAAGATTTTATGAAGATGTGGGACAAGGGGAAAAAATACCACGATAAGATAAAACGGCAAAATAAAACAGAATAATCGAAAATCCAAAACAAAAAAAAAACAAAATTCATGTTGAAGTGTCTAATCTAATATAGGAGTTGTTCTTGAAAATTTCACAATATGATTTTGAAGCTAAAATGCATATTCTATATAGATGAAACAGCATTTTACAATATTGAGCTGTTCGCAAAAACTGACTAACTCAAGAAAAAAAAAATTTAGGTCAATTTAATTTCTTCAAAGTTTAAAAAAACTTGTAGTTTCTACATATAATTGTATTACACTGGGGAATCGTTAATACGTACGTGAGTTGAATAACTTTCTTCTATTTATGATAATAATAATAATAATCTGAAAATGTACACAAAGCCAGCATTAGCTTTGAACATAATAGAGCGATCAAAAATGATCGAGCACAAATAATAATGACAACAATGAAAGAAAAAACATAACAACAGAAAATAATCAACAATGTAGTAGACTCTTTTTTATCATTCTTCATACAGGTGCATTTTATTGATCAATAATTTCGAACATCCGCATCGTATCATTTAAATTTTCGCGAAAAACAATATGAAGACGATATGCATATCGATATCGAGTTTGAGCCATAGTTTTCTGATTTTGATTATTATAATAGTTTCCAATATTTACAATACAAGCAGATAAATCCCAAATAATCAAACGAGTAAGAGTTTCAATATGTTGCATTGCACAAATAACACTTGGGTATCTTTCATTCCATACAGAATAATCTTTTAAAGATGTATTTGGACAATAGATATATATATTTCGTACATTAGAACGAATTAGTATAGGTAAATATTCAATATTTGTTAGATCACATAAAATGATTGAATGTGGATCATCGCGATGCTGACAAACATGTTCTAAACAATTTTCCATAGAATTAGAATATTTGACTGTTCCGAGAACCAAATTAAGATGGTTGAAAACTTCATTGCGTACACGATCAATAACGAATACACATGGCCAAATACCTGAAATCATAAGCAAAGTAAAATTGGATCAATTTTCTAAATATATTGATATTTACCATTATCGGAAAATTCCATCTGTTGTTTATATTGAACGAATGGAATAACATTTCGACTAGATTCTATATTGTTGTCTATTTCTATTTCATTTATCGATGAACAATTTTCTTTATTATTAAATGGAATATCAGCTGATGCAATTGATATTTGAATATTGTCATATGGTTGAAAATTATTATATGTAGAATTGTTTAAATTGATGATATCATTGGATTCACAGGGTAATGAAAGTTTCTTCGATGATAAATCTATCGAATGTTTGATTTTTGATGGACTGTATTCATATTTTTGTCTATTATTTGTAAGATCGACACCAAGATCTTTAATGTTATTAAAAACACCTTTAACTTTTTCATAATTTTTTGCCCAATACTCATGTTCAATTTTCTTTCCACAGAAAATGTAAATTGAATCAATCTGTGATAAACAATTTATAGTCGGAACTAAATCTTTACCTAATGAACCGGATATAACTATAAAGAATTTATGCTCTGTAGTTGTAAAATTAGTAATAAACTGCAGACATTCTTTTTCATTTGTAAAAATAAGAAATGAATTCATTAAACGACGAAGTTGATAAATTGAATATTGATCATCTTGTTCATTGTCATGAATACATTTATCTAACCATATTAATATATCATCATCGTAGAATGTTGAAACGTTTTTAGGATTTTTAAATTTATTGATATTGCAGTCTATCAATAAAGATGGATCAATATCGATGTTTTCATGCATACGCCATTCTTTTAGAGGCGTCATTTCTGTTTTTCTTTCTTTGAATATTTACAAAATGAAATTGCCTAAATAAATGATTGTATGTTCTTGACAACCAACTACCTACTTGATATGCGCAGAATGTTTTTTTCTTCTACTTCTGTGACAGCAAAAGTTTACCCGACGACTGTTGTAGATATACTTTCGTGCACAAAAGAAGCCGACTAATGCTTTTTATTTGTCTCTTATGAGAAAGAACAACACACAGAACGCTAAAGTATTGTTTGCTTCATAAAGTGCGTAAATAAGTATATTTTCGAAAGTTCTTTTTTCATTTTAGAAATTTAGTCAATAAAAAATCCGTGATACAGAAATAACAGGAGTTAACGAAATATTATTTTGCAAACTGGTTTTTTGTTTGAAAGGTCAAAAATTGCATGAAATAAATGTTTTTATCAAAGGCGTAATGCAGAATTAGAAGGGTGACAGTCCTTTGGCAAATTCTAGAAACAGGCGAGGGTGGATAGACCTATAGGGATAATTTTTGGGTGTGGGCTTGAGTATGAATGCGAGTATACACTACGCATGCACATCCACACTTTTTAAATGCACCAAAATGTTCAGTTTTTAACACTTAATATTTTGATGCAGAAAATATTTGAATATGTCTTAGTTTGAAGAGTGGATATGGATGCGTGGGTGCAGGAGTGTGGAGTACGGGTGAGAGGTGTTGGCGTGTGTGCGAGAATGTTGAATGTCAGATGTGAGCGTACTTTGTAGGCTGTGGATGTGAGTTTGATCGAAGAAGGAAAAAGCTCATTTGGCGCCATTCGAATGGTAGCAATCGGCTCCAAATGACAGTGATTGACTTCAGCTGTCTCTGGATGAGATTAAGATGCGGGTTTAGTTGGAAATGTAGTACTTTGCAGCACCCCACTCCCACCCACCGACTCGCACCCAAAATGTGTTAGAGGAGTCGATAGCATTATCTCGATAGGTGACGTCTCCCGAAGTGCTCGAAACTTCGACGAGTACTAAGATCTCGAAGTATATAAGATGAGTCGAAAATAAGTCATCAATAGGACAGTGTCCGAGTGTTAGAAATTTGATGGGTGTTAAAAGGATCGAAAGTGAAACAGAACCCAAAAAAATAAGCTTTACTCTGTATTTTTGAAATATCATTAGCATAGCAGCGTATTTTTTAAAAAATAATGATATATTCGGAAGGCGCGTGGAGTTTTCTATCCGCCTCTATATTTGTCTTTTCGTTTGAATACATTATTACGAAAAAAAAATTGAGTATAATGAAGGTACCCTTATGTCCAGATTTCCACAGACTTGATTTTGTCACTGTCACAGAAATTAGTTTTAAAAATTTTTCATCACTATAAAATTATCTTTTGAAAAAAAAGTAACTATATATTCCGATAGAGTTTGAAATTCTCTACCACCCTATACGCTTACTTATTTTCTTCTATTCATTTATCAGAAAGAAAATTTGAGTACATTGAACGCGTCGTCAGTTGACAAGTACCAACATTGTGCTTTTTTTGTTGCCTGTGGAGGTCTGTCTTGAAATTTATTATTCTTATGGGTGTGGGTGTGCATGTGTGGAGGTGGATGTAGGGGTTTGTCTTCAGCACAAGCACGCCCAAACACACACGCATCACCCCACCCACCCCACATTCACATCCCACCCATATTCTGATTGTCGATACCTTCAGATGATAGTTAGAATACCAATAATATCATGCACTCCTCATCTTTATATATTTGTTTCTATTAGTAGTTATTTTTTTCTGTGATTGGAAAAGGTCACATTCAAGGAAAAAAAATCAAAAGCTGAATGTGATGCAGCAAAAGGGTTCTATTCTGTAGGTCTTGAAGAAAAATATTTTCTCTTGCTTCTTTGAGAATGCGTTGTATGTTTATAATAGAATAATTGTCAGAAGAACAACTCTTTTCCATCCTCTGAAGGCATAGCCAGAGGCAAGTGAGAATTCTTTGTGTAAAAACTTATAAATGAGAAAAGTTTTTGGTAATTTTCAACTGAAAGCTTATGTCACAATTAAGATATGGCAAGAAGCAAAAAGTATAACATATGCACAGTAGAGCTATCTATGGTGACAATTGTTTCACTCTTTACTCGAAAACTAAGCAACAATAGCGCAAATCCTTTTAGTTATTTTATATTAGCCATCAACTTTACTCATTAAAAAAATGAGAGTTCAAATGTTGTGTATCACTCGATAGTGTTCCTTCCTGAGCAGAGAGAATTGAAAATTTGTATTTGCAAGAACATCATATCTATCAAGAGTATTCTGAGGTTTTAACAATATTTAGTTTTCTCCGTATCCACTGTTAATGAATGTGATGTATGCAGAAGTTTATTGCAGCAGCATCTGCTATACCTACAAATTCTATAAAGATACTTTATTTGTCAAAGTGTAATTTATAAGGAATATTAAAAAAATAAAATACAACGTAGAAAAGTTATTTTCAATGATGAAATTTACAACCAATGACATTTTAGACAAAAATATATCTTTTCTTCAAATGAAATATAATATTCATCAATGGGTCTTTGCTGATTCTTTTTTATAGTTATTCCTCAAATCGTCACTTAAATGAAACTATTCACACTTTCTTATTGACTGTATGCATGAATCGTCTAAATAATAAATGGAAATGCAAGAGAAAAAAAATTTAATTATAGCAAAAGAATGAATATATACTAAGATTATTTTCTCACACTTTTAAATTTTGAATACTTGATCGTAAATGATAATAGCGAACGTTTGTTGTTAATTTTTCTAACTGAAGCAAAAAAAAAAGTATAGCAATAAATGTTATTTTTTTTCTGCATTGTGCATATTTTGCTTGGCTAGCATAAGTTTACTTTAAAAACGATGATGCCATTTCTGCGCTTTTCCATTGTATACTTTTTTTCTTATACATGCCATTTTTGGCTTACAACAAGGATTCGAATCTCCTATATTGCTCAGTAAGAAAGATGTGCCATTTATTTCTAAAAGTTAGTTTGAATTCCAATAAAAAACTGTATACGTTTCATTGTAGCTTGGCTGAGCACAACAATACAATAAAGATATTTTCTGCCGAACAAATTGTTTATGACGAAATAATATTTTCTTGTCAATAATATCAAAGTGATTTATTACCAGGCAATATTACATTCGTTGCATCTTCAATATCACGAGTGGGTATTATTCAATATCAACAACAAATCTAGTTAGAGTACAATAGAACATGTCATTATTACCAATTTAGTCGCTATTTAATTTCTCAAAATGCAATATGTCAATGTCCTACACCAACAGCGTATTGGGATGGTCATATGGATCAAAATAAATTATAGGAGGGTGAAACATGTAATTCATTATCACAATGTCGAGAGGATTTTCATTTGACATGCATAAATGAAATATGTCAACTATATGTATCAAGTATGCTTTCCTATAGTTAGAGAGATTAGAAGATAACAAACATAGATTTTTCATTAGATCAGATCCGTATGTATAAAACAGACTATATAAGCTAATATTTATATGATAGAATGAGCTTCTATGAAGATCAGAAACATGAAAATTAGCTTATTTATATTTAAAAGTGGATCTATGAAGAATTTAACATTTTCTCGTAAGAATACCATAAACAACAAAACTTTAATAGAACTTTCATAGTTAATCTATGGTTCAATTGTCAAAAGAAACTTTCCTGAGGCTCATTGTGGATCTCAAAATCATTTTGTATACGAATGTCTTTTAGTTTTATATAACGACTAGAAAGCAACAATATTTCGGCCAGGTCCGTTTTCAGATAAATAAGGATCTTCTTAAAAGCAAATTGAATATATCAAGACATATCACATTACTAGATTATTAAAGGAAAAAAAAGTAGAGATAAACAATAAAAGAAAAGTCAAACCATTTTTCTAACGCTCAGTTCAATGACCCGCACATGTCTTTTACTTTGACTGGACTCATAAATCAAAAGAAAGTAATAATAATGCGTTTGATGGTGTCCATGTAAAAAAAGACTCATGAGATCAAAATAAAGTCAAGTATTATTCCATTGTAATCTGTTCGAAATCGATTAAAGTTGACTAAAAATATGTTTTTCTTTAAATCTGAATTAAGTTTTTATATAGATTTCTAAAGGCTTGTTTTTAAAGACTCTATCAAATTCGTTTTTTAGAACAGAGTAAATCGATTATATTCCTTTCCAAAAGCAAGAAATAAGCAATGCTAAAGGATTCGACGAGAAGAAAAAACCAAAATTCGATCACTTTCCTCTCGTTAGCTAGATTAGGAACAATATTCAATTGTTCGCTATTTGTGGGAAAAAAATGGAAAGCGATCACATTCCTTGCGAGGACGAAGGAAAAAAGAAGACTTCTCTATCGAATCAACATTTCAAAAAAAGATTTTACTTTTGAGGGAAAGTTTTTATGCAGTGTTTATTTCTATTCGGCAAAATACGGATTCAGTATTCGACGTGGTAAATTTTCATTAGAAAAGAGAGAATGCAAAATTATATATTTCTGACGACAGCAAATCATGATTACATTCGTCCTTTGTTAATTAAAAGCTGCCATGAAAACCAACCAGAAAAAAGGCTCAACTTGAATGTTTTGAAATATTCAAGATCTGCCCTCCAGATACAATAGATGTTTTACGGGATCTCACTTCTATGGTGAGAAGCTTTTTTGGTTCCGTGTGTGAAATTGCTGAGCCTTTGCAACTTCGTCAATTGGGTAAGGAATCAAAAATTGCCTTTTCAGGTCACATGTTCTGTAAAACACATATTTTATTGTTTTTGAGTGTAATTCTCAATGCACAATAGAAAAACAAACGTATACTAGTAAAGTTACAAAAGATTTTAAGAGTTATCATTGTACGCAACGCTTTATATGTTTCTGATAAATGGTAGCAGCATATGCCGAAACCTATGCGAAAATCTTTTCAATGACACAGCAAGTGATTATTTATGAAACTAAAATTTGGGATACCTCATAAAATGCTTAAGCTTTTTATATATTGACAAATCCGAATACACCAAAAAGGAGTTTACGGAATTGGCAGACACTTTTGAATTCTATCTACTAGTGTTTCATCGTGCGATAATCAGGAAACTTTACAATTAATTTCCAAAAGATTTCAAAGGCATGAATTCTGTTGTCTTTTACTAAGGTTATAAAAAGCATTTCAAACGATTCAAATTTAAGTCTGTTGAAGTCTCAAAGTCTTGAAATTCATATATCTGTCAGTCTTTGAGTGTGCGAGTACTTGATTATGCTTGCCGAATTGGTAGTCTTTTTATTAACAAAGTCTATCAGAGTCACGAAATCAAAATATCCAAGACTGTTAGAGTAGTCAAGTTTTATTGGATCTTAGAGAATTCAAGTCTGTGGATGTTTTAGGGTATCGATATCTTGAAGCTCCTGCTAGGTTTGAAGACAGAAAATCTTCAAGTCTATCGAAATTTCAGCCATCATATACACCAAAGTCATATCGTGTATTCCAGCGTCCGAAAGTCTCACGAAATCTCTTGAAATATTTTTAATCGTAAGAATTCTTTCAGAAATCAAAGATCTACTGCTTCTTCTTGATTCACGATTTTCTGTTTTTCCTGGAAGATTCACTGATTTTTGTGTCAGTTATTTGTTTATTGGAATAATAGTGACAACTTGTGTTATTCCATATTCATTTGAAGACACATAAGATCTTGAAGCTTTCAAAAATACACATGGTGTTAGGAATATTGTCGTCGAAAGTTCTTTTGCTGATTTTGGAACGTTTCAATATTCAGGTTTACCAATAAAGAATTTATGAACAGAGACTATTTTGCTAGTAAAGAGTGTATCATTACAAAGTATTGATGTCAAAAAATCAGAATTAAGTATTTGTAAAAAATACGTCAAGGCAATTTAATATGCTTTTTACATGCAAAATGAAATATTCTCTAATAAAAAACTTTAAAAAAAATACATTTTCATCTTTTTATGGGTTTTCAATGTTTAAATCATAGCACCTTTTTTTCTAAAGATAATCCACAAATTTTCTTTTACTAAAATAGTGAGCGAAAAAGCTCTAACAAACCTGATAGAAAAGAAGATTTGATGAATACTTTGTATTTTTTTGTGGTTGACTTTCCATGGAATTAGCCTACATGTACATCAATGGAAGAGAAGTGTGTCTACATAATGTCAGAGCTTTATGAGAAATTTTTTCTTCATCGCATCCTGATGGTTTTGTCAGATGAACATGCAGAAATGAGAATGATAGTGACATTGAGTAATATTATCGTTGTTTACTTGCTAGAGCAGATAGCCAAGAATTCATTGTTGTTCATTTCATTGGAAGAAGAGAGGCTATGAAAAGTTCGCAAACAATGAAACGGACCGTTCAATCTTTTCGTTATTCTCTGAGTTGCAATTGATAACGACCAGTTCTACAAGATCGACGGATAGAAAAAAAATGATGCCTCGAAAATGTCCCTAGAGAACGTTTTTTCGAGAAAAATTTTAGCAAGGAAAACAATAACGCATCTGTTTCTGTTTACCATGGCGACGGGAATCTGCATAAGAGTTTTTGCTCGTGGGATATACCTACGATCCAGAAGTTAACCATTCAAGAAATCCCAGTCAGAGAATGTCACAGGATGCAGGACCTGCAGGACACCAAACTAGAGATGTGTAAGGCTGTCGTACTCTAACCAGCAGAGTAGAGTAGGGTAATGAGGACCGTGTTCCAAGGTGATGTAGCGTTAGGTTTTGAAGATGTTTTTTTTGATTATAGAGTGAGAAAAAAAGCTTACCCTGTACATCTCTCCATGATACTATGTTGTTGCTCATCGCGTTTAGAGTCTCCCAACTGAGATTATATAAGGTAGAGTCAAATAGAAATTCGTACGATAAGGTAATGATAGAAGTTTTACAGGTTAAGATAGGATAAAGGTTGAAGTTTTACACTGTATGGTAAGGTAAGAGTAGGACTTTTTTCTCAGTCATGGCATAGAGTACGAAAAACAGCTTACTCTGCACATCTATACACCTGAGTCACCTAACCGATCGTGATCCAGTGAAGTTCTGGCCTAGTAGTGAAATCCATCGTAGTTTTTCATTAATATCAATAGTATTTATTAGACTACAGGCCTTAACAGCGTCCAGTGGTTCATTAAAAAAATTATTTAGCTTCTCTAGATTGACATTTACTCAAATATGAATGCGTTTATCACCAAGTCACATTGATAACATATTATTTATTCGTTTATAGGAGAAATTCAAGAACAACCAGTATGACGAAAAACTCATTTTTTTGTTCCCATTCTGATCCTATTGATTATCTTGTGACTCCTGAATCCTTACTTTTGTTCTCTTATTCTTTTATTCACGTAACGAATGCCAATTGTTTTCGTTCATTTTTTCTAGAGGATTATGTGTGATAAAGTGTATTAACAGGAGTATTGCAAATGATTTTTACATAATTAGCATTTTATAATATTTAATATCGTACCTCATATTCATATAAGTTTTATCCTTGCCAACAATAAAATAAAAAATCGTCCTACAGGACAGACTTTTTGATGCCCTGCCCTGCATTCTGCAAAGCAGAACGGCTGAGTAATTATGTCCTGCAGCAGGCAGGACAGGAGGAAAAACCCGTCCTGCAACGTTCTCTGATCCCAGCTATATAAGTTACATAACTTAGACATCTATACCTTCTAAATGCCTTGGAAATCAATGTATTCAAGATGCACAGGGGGTCAACAAAATTGTGATTGAGCAAAGAAGTTGCATATCTTCTCCATGTATCAACCAGATCTGCTAATCATTCTTCTAATGATAGAGGAGAATTTCAAATTTTCATATTTAACTATAAATTTTAGATATACAGCAAAAAAATATTATCTCTGGTATCAATACACAAGTAACAAGCGTCGCTACGGCTCACTTGGTCCTCGGCAGAATCCAAACTGACCATCATCTATCACTTCTTTTCCTTCCTTTTACCGGAAGTATTGCTCAACAAGCACGCAAATTTGAAAATAACTATATCATATTGCTCTTGACAGGCATCTTGAAAAACGATCAATATTTTCAGTTTTCTCTTCAGATTTTCTAAAGTGAAGCCTCCAAGACAACTCACAACTGTTCGGTTTTGTGCATGATGTGGTTATAATTGAACGTAAGGTTTGATTTTCAAGTTTAAACTATTTATTTGAATTGCCAAAGAGACGCTTAAAAAATGCATTTGATCATTCATATATATCAATCAATTGTTTTCATAGTTAATAATAATAATAAAAAAATAAGAAGATTAGTTAAATTAGAGCAACAGTGAGTTGGTATTTTAAAGGGTGTATGTGGTCGTGAACGTGAGTATAGCTGCTGGTTTGGCTGAAGGGAAGGGTAGAGACACATCCACACACTTCACACACATACCGACACGCAGACCAACATGCATCCATAGCCTAGACGACTTGATACCCAAGTCTGTGATTCCAGACACCGAAAGCCAACGAATCGTTAACGTAACCGATTGGAACGATGCAGAAAAATTGTCGTATCCGGCAGAAAAGTAGCGGAAGCGAATAGAACGTGAAAGCAGTATTCTAAGTCGAGAAATCTTTAGACTTCTCCGCTGATTTTCGATTGTTTCCTATCGAAAAAAGCAGGAAGTTGACCGGAAAACTAAGGAGATTTTTCGACCCAAAATACTGCTTCGGCGCTCCATTCATTTCTGATGCTTTCCAGCTAAGACCGGCTCGTAGTTCTTGGTCTGGGTACATGTCCAAGATTCTATAATTATTTCATTAAATTCTAGAACAGATCAATTTAGAACAGAAATCAAAACTAAAAAGGAAACGTTTTACAACTAAATCATATTGTTTCGGTTGATAAAGAACGGATGTTTTTAAAGTAAGAAATCTATTTATTAGATTGAATGGTTAAATTGGAAAAAAGTTCTATTAAAAATTCGGTGTATCATCATCATTGCATAAACATATTTTGAAGAATCATTTTCGAATTTAAGGGTGTGGGTGTGGGTGTTTTCTTTTTCACACCCTCATAATTTGAGTTCTGATTTAGTTTTCATGACTGAATTATCAATTAACTTTAAAAAATGAGTATGATTAACTGTTTATTAGAATAATTCTTGGCTAAAAACAAATTAAGTATTATAATAAATAAAATAGAACAACAGATTATGAGAAACATTGAAAATACACTTTCATAGTTGAACACAATAATTATTTTTTTTATCAAAGATCCCAATTTTTTCATTTGATTTGATTTGATAGTTTTTATGACAGTTCATTATTGTGTTAAATTTGATGAACTTTTTCACTGATAGAATTTTCATACATCTAGTACGAAAAACATGAGTTACTCATCTCTGTTAAATACATAAACTAATATTATGATTTAAGAGGGTGGGTGTGAGTGTGAGGAAGAAAACACCCACAGCCACACTCCACACTCACACCCACCGAAACCCACATCTCATCCATCCACCCCCACATCCACACGTACCCACACCCCACCTACTCATACCCACCCTCTCCATAGTTCATTCGTTCGAAGAAGAAAATATAAATATACCTTCGAATTCCATGCATTATAAGATCTCATTATCACTATAATTATTTTATAATAGATAACAAAATTCATCAACGGAACGAATATTTTTTCTTTTTATCGATAATTCCAATATAAAATGAATTTCAGCCTTATCATTTTTGCCAACTTATGGTACAGATTTCTAGCACAAAGAAAGGCACAAAATAGCAGAAAGTAAAGCTACAACTTGTTCAATATTTGAAGTATTGATAGTAGGAAAAAATATTATGTTTGCTGATGAATTTGCTATCTTTTATAAAATAATTGTAGTGATAATAAGATCTGATTACGCTTTGAATTCGAAGGTATATTGAATATCGGACTAATTAGATGTATTTTCTCTTGCGGACGAATGAAGGTTAGACAGATATCGACTGTGAAAGGGAGTTCATCAAACATGAGGCCAACAATACTGTATAAAAACTTTTTAGTAATCCTGGATTTATCAGCCTACGTACTTAACATGTTTTTACGTGTTTTTAATAACTTACTGCGTGAAAAGTCGTTAAAAATTTTCGTTTTTAACAATGAAAAACGCGTTTAAATGCATTAATTTTGGTCCAATTTTAACGCGTGTATACAGGAAAATTTGTAACATATTTAATTGTGAAATCATGAAATTTTTAACGAATTTTCACGTCACACAGCTTCGTTAAATTACCAAATATTTTTACATGGGAATTGAAGAGGCATTGGTACGAGAAAGATGGAAGATGTTTTTATTTATCTTTCAGTCATCTTTAGGAAAGTGATCGGTCGTCGAAAAATACTCGCCGAAACTGCTTGCAGAATTTCTCCAACTGCAAACAACAAAGCGAGAGTTAAAAAGAAACGAAAATTAATATTGACTCTTTCGGGAGCAACGAGAATGAGTACGAACACAGTGTCAAGTTATTGAAGGGATCGACCGCCAATTTACGATACATTTTTTTTTTCATTTCTTTCTAGTCAAGTTCATAATTGGACGTGTATATGAAGAGTTATTTTATAAAAGAAAACGTATATCATCACTCAATCATTTACAATTGCTGATATCCATGCAACTCTGCTGCCGAAGAATGACAAATGTTTCTCTATTGATTCTTTTCTTAGCTGCTCTGAACACTATTCTTGCTAGCAATATTGGTATCATCCATAATGCTTCCATGGTTGTATCTTATTCTAATAGAACCATTTATCGATCCAGTTGTAACGAATGCATATGCGTTATGCTCACGTCTTTGATTAATGAATCAATTTTTTCAATGAATTGTTATACGAACATGACCCATGGTGTTCTTTGTCAAATGCTATCGAATGCAGCATATCTTAATTCGAATTTGTTTCGGCTAGAATCGAACATCAATAGTACGTATTACATCCAGCCATGGTTAATAAACTATCTATTGGAAATAACCAATCAACAAAGTGAGTATATGTCGAAATGCCAGCGTTCTATTTCAACATTCAAATGTAGATCATTCCCTAAAAAAAGCAGCAAGATCTTCATAGGCAAATTTTCATTCAACTACATAAAAAAATCGTTTTGGCACTTTTTCAGTGCAGAGAAATGTTCTAGAAATATCTTAAATGGCCCAGTACTATATAGAGTTACGTCATAAGTACGGAATTATCTTTTTATATTTCGTTAGCATTGAAAAACTCATTTAGTTGTAGAGTGTACTTAACAAGAAGATTTGCAGTGATGTCCATCAGAATATTTTAATTAGAATAGTATTGAACCACCAATGTGTAAAGTGAGATGCAAGAAAACGAGCTCGATGCATTTTGCATTCAAATATTTCTTCATATTTCTCAACAAACATTGAGTATTTGCTAACTAAAATAAAGACTTTATTTGATGAGCGATGTAAATAAACTTTTTTTCACCCGCTTTCTTTTATCGTCTTGAACAAAACTCCGATCATTTTCACAAATATTGTTAGGCACAATATCAGTATCTTGTAGAAAAGAGATCTCACACAAGGACGTTCATGAGATTTTCTTGATCTTCACTATGAATCTTATCAAATAGAAAGGTATAATTGAATATACACACATCGTCTTGTTCAATTAAAATAGCAATAAAATACAAGAAAAGATTTTCACATGTTTACATTTCATTATGTCTATTCTTCGTTCGCTAATAAACTCTTCAGTTTTCTCGATATTGATAATATTGTTTTTTTAATATTTGATTGATGAAATACGGAAACAATAGAAATTTCTGCATGCTTGAAAGATTGTGTTTGAAAACATGCTTGATTTCAATTTAAGACATTGTTATATCGTATCTGTATGTGTTCGATTTATGCCGTTACAAGAATGTCGTCATTTGTCAACATCATATAAAGTTTTTCCGATATTTCATTTATAGAGTAACTTTTTGTTTACTACTGTAATATGCACCGACTGATTTTTTTATTGATGCCAATTCTGAGCCAAATAAGAATGGTGCTGCTTCAACTGAGTCTGCCTTGTAGACATTGCCATAATCATGCTCTTCTACGTCCGGATAAGAAAAGACAGACTAAGTGTCAATTAGTAGGACAGTCAAGGATTAGCTTCGAGAGCTGAGTTTTCAACAGATGATTCCAACCATACTAATCTTCTCAATTGTCAGAATCTCGGTTACGCTACTAGCATCGGAGTCAGGTGCATCTACGCAATATCCTGACAAAACGTAAAGGTTATTCTTATAAAAGATGAGCCAGTTTTTTGGTCAAAACGTCATCCGTACAACTTTATACACAAAATAAAAAACTTTCAGCTTTTAGCAAATTCATCAGACTCTTCAAAATAAATTAAACAGCAACAATCCTAATTAGAAAAAACTGCATTACCACTCACACTGTTAAGTAGACTAAACATCATACTAGTTTTGTGTTCGTGTTTGATCTCTCCTATTTATTTGCAATTACCAATAAGAATATTAGCCTTAAAATGGTTGCCTCGAGATCAAAGAAGTACAACCAAGCTTGATCTAACAGTATTCGATGCCAGAATGAGCGAGTCAAGCCACTTTTCGAGTTGAGACGAGTCAAGTTATTTTTGTTATTTGCTGTGTTTTCTGCTCACTTTCACAAAGAACATTAATAACAAGTTTTTCGTGTCACGAATTTTTCTTTCTAGTTTTTATTCACAAAAGCAAAATAAGAAAAAACCTACATAAAATAAAATGATACAACGTCTATAGCTTTATCAACAATGTAAAAGTAGTACACTTAGCTCCTCACTTTCATACAGTTCCGTAAGAAAGTAAAACATCAGTTTTTATAAACAAAACCCTAAAATTAAAATTTTTTACATGGAAAAAATATTTGTTAATTTTTAAATATATGTCTTATAGTAATTCAAAGACGTTAACTTGCAAATATTAGCTTGTGAAAGATTTGTACGATGTGATCTTATTAAACGACCACGGTGATAGAACGCATGTTCCACTAGTGCTGATATAGCAAGAACACGCATGATTTTTCTAGCAAATTTGTCAAGAGATTGATATAGATTTTGTTTTTTTGAAAAATAAGATCATTGGTTAGGTTTTATTCCTACAGACAATCATCAATTTCTTCTAAGACTGTTTTTGATGTTAAATTATCAACTTTTTTTCTTTTGAATGAATCTAGTAAAACAGTCGAGTCAACGGTACGCAGCTCTCAAGTTTGTCTTAAGTCAGAATGTTTAAACAAATTTGACTCAAGTTGATTCTAGTTCAAGTCATGACTCGCACTCGTTCGTCTCTGATTAGGTGTAAAACATAATAATATGCATAGGAAGTACTCTGAGGGTCTGCATGAATCACCTATACTCAGCTGTTCGGTAACATATTGTGAGTGTGGATGTGGGTCATCTTTTCTTTCATGCCCACACCTTTACCTACACCCATACCCACGCACTCTTTCTTACAGACACTGTTGAGATTTTCTAAATAAACTATACCAAGCGTCACTGGCAATTTTCTTTTAGCGATACCAACAACGATGGCAACGCCAACATCAACTTCAGCAATTTCGACAACAACTTCAACAACCACAACAAAACCGTCGACGACGGCAATAACCATAAGTGAGTGTCCGTGCGATTGCAGCCTAACTAGCATATTACACTCAACCATGCTTACACCTGAATTCAGATCTATACTCAGAAGCGGAGAGAGCGTGATAAAAGAGTTCAAAATGCAAAGGATAGAAAATGCTAGGCAAAACACAAAGCATATTATATATGGATAGTGAAAGGATGACTCTTCATTCGCTAACAGAATATCGTGTCGAATAAAATCAGCAGTAAAGAGAAAAATCTGAGAAACCATTGAACTGATATGCTATCATCTAAAAAGAAATTCATGCGTATTTATATTTTCAGTTGGCATGATGCCATAATATTCTGTATATAAATAAAAGTCAATTAAAATTACTATCTCTGTGCCAGCGTTTCGCTGAATGCTGATATCATGATATTTATTGTTTGGTGAACGTCAATGCTTTAAGTGACTATCGGTTTGTCAGTGAACTTCAATATCAGTTTAGTCATAGTCTCAGTGTTATTGGTACAGTATAGTCTGTGTTCTGTGAATACTTTGCTAGTAAAATCAGTGTCATTATTTCAACGTTTACAATGATATCGCACAGTAGCGTCTTGCGAGAACGATATTTTTCCGTCCTGCTTCCCGCGGAGACTTCAGGAACAAGAACAATATCAAGAATGGACGTTCTCGAAAATCTTTTTCTTTTAACGTAAATACTCTCCAAAGTTTGCTCTTTCCAATAAAAAAATGTCGAAGTCAATCTAACGTTACATTGTTGAGAAATAGATTTCGACATTCTTCCAACGACTTATGCGCTGTTTCTAATTAAAAGAAAAACAGCAAATACCTATCAACAAAAATGAGACAAGTTGATTCATGATTCATTAAATTGTAATTTAATTATCACAACTATTATTTTCTTTGTGATGTTTACCTTCGAAAAGCGTAATATAGCATTATTATTATCTTCTCTTGAATATTTTCTTTTCTTCGTCTGTGTTGGTGCTGTGCTAGTATTTTTTTTCTTTTCAATTGTTCAATTGATGAAGGAAATAATTCTCTTAAATGAACGTTGATAAATTTCGACGTATAAATAATAATCGATTTATTTTACTAAAATGTACCTCCAATGATAATTTCATTTTTTAATTTAAGCCAATCTCTTGTTGGACAATGTGCGACGTTGACAGAGGCTAGGATCTGATTATGATAGTTTTTCTGAAACACGAAAAATGAAATCGTCATAGGAATTTTGAAAAAGTCGTTCTCGCAGGACAATATCGCAGTCCTATCGTTATCCAGTAATCTAAATAATGATGGGGGGGGGGGGGGGGGGGGGGGGGAGGAAAAGAGAAGCGCGGAGGAGGGGGGGGGGGGGGGGGGGGGGGGCGGCGCGGGGGTGTGGCGGGGGGGGGGAGGTGGGGTGGAGGGGGGGGAGGGGATGGGGGGGGGGGACAGACGAAATCAAAAAAAGTTGTGTTTCCTTACTT
>CAJNSZ010000808.1:0-50297 GCA_905329745.1 Rotaria sp. Silwood2 | reverse complement strand
TATTAGGTATACCAACGTTGAGGTTATCATACTCTATTATGAGTAGAATACAAGAATTAATGTAGCTGGGTAAGAGAACATCGTTCTTTTATCTCTTACTTTATTGATAAAGCAACATGCAGCAAGCACCTTGACTTTGTCCACATTACTATCTTGATTTCAGAATACAGGTATGTATATGTACTGTAGATATGCACACATTTTTTTCTTCTTGAGTGTTTGGTAATGGATGAGAGTAAGGTTCTTTGTTTAACCCTCGTATACACAGACCTAGACCCATACTCACGCTCGCCCCCACACCCTCAAATTGGCTTACCTTGTTGATGTTTTTTTTTGAAAAACAATGAAAAACAATCTGAGATTTTCAAGGAAATGTAATAAACTTTATGGTAGCTTTTTTTCCTATGTTTTGTGTTGTTATTTGAGCCCCACGTTCTTATAAAGGATCACATAAAAGTATCTTTTCATAAAAAAAATAGAAGAAACAATTGAAACTATCATTTATAATATAATGTGTGATCAATGCCTCTACTGAGACTTTGATTGTGGTTCTATATTGTTTGTGCTTGTTGGAAAAAGATACTACTCAAATCAATGCTAGTATTTGATCTAAGTCTTGCAATAATCGATTTGAAGAAGTCGTTTTGAACATAAAGCCAAAAGTGTTGAGGAAATGTTCTTGACTTTCTTTAGTTTTGTCGGCTATACAATCGTTAATAATCAACGTTTGATACCCATGTCCAAAAGCTCCGTGTAAGCTCATCAAAACACAAACATTGACGACTACGCCACAGAGTAATAGGACCTGTTTTGCATTCCACTTCAAATATTCTTCTAACACAGTATAATAAAATACATCAAAGGTATGCTTAATAATGATTTTCTAATCGTGTTCAGCATTTGTCCATTCTCCAGCTTCCTCACTTGAAACATGTTCTATAGCATCGATCAGAATTGAGTTGACTTTAGATAAGAATGAAAACTATATTGAATCATTTTTTTTTGCATAGTAAATAAGCTTTCTGTAAATCAATCGATAGCACAGCCCAATTAGAATACTTTGATTCTAATATTTGCCTTTTTATCGTAGCACTAAATCGAAACAAAAAGCTTTTTTTTAAAATAGAAATAGTTTTGTATTGACTCATTAGTTGTACAGGGTACGTAAAAATATTTTTCCAGTGGAATAATGCTGGGATTTCAAATGGAATCCATAAGAAATTTGTGTTTCAAATTAAATAATAATAATAATAATAATAACATCCCATAGGCTTATCGCCCGTTGGGGCCGGTCGCGGTTATTATTAATAGTTTCCACATGCAGCCAGGTTCTTTCGTCTTTTTCCTTTTACAGACGGCGGTATCTGCACCCTCTTCCATCCAACATACTGGCTAAAGATATAATCAGTATGAATGACTCATGTGGAATGAGTCATTAGAGACAACTTAGCCGTTAGTGACTTGTCCAGAGTCATTCCATGGGTGATGTTACGGAAGTTCGAACACAGTACTTTGTGGGTGCGTGCCGAAAAACGTAACCACTCAACCATGGTGGCTATGTTTCAAATTAAAGCGCATCGAAAATGGAATTTATCGATTCTAAATAGTAAAGGGTATGGTAAGCTTTTAGTGCTGAATTTAGAAAATTTCTGGAATTTAACACCATTTTGACATCGAAAAATTACTTCCAAGAAGTAGTTCACACTAGATCTCGCTTAAACTGAGGAATGTCACCAAATACTATTTATCACTGAAGGTTTAGTGAATATGATTAATAAGTAAACGATGACCATTTGCATTCTTTATGGCACGAGAACGAGGCTGATATGAGCATGAAATGGTGTCAAATACGCCAAAGTTTGTCTTCATGTTTCTCAAAATTTCCTCATCATAACCATTTCGTTCCATGTTCGATAGCATTTTGTTTCAGGCTTTTTTATTATTGTTCTAATATGTCCGGGTCAGTTCTTGAATACCTTGTGTTATTTCTCTATTAAAGTGAGATCTAGCTTAAGCTGCTGCTTCGTGGAAGTCATTTTTCAATGTCAAGATAGTGTAAATTTTCAGAAACTTTTTGAGTTCAACGCTAAAAATTTACCAAATTCTTTACTATACAGAATCAATAAATCATATTGTTGACGTGCTATAATGTGCTACAAAATTTTGTTATGGATACTACTTCAAATTGCCTTTTATCACTATCATTCATAAGAGAAATACATCAACGTCGATCTTACTATTAGTCTTCAAAATGTATGGAGTGAAAGCATGTGTCTTTTGCTCTATATTATAACAGAGCCCATAATATTATAGATAAGAGTTTTCTTTTTTTTTATCATCTTCTTTCTTTTATTGTTATCGGTTAGTTTCCACGCATAAAGGGGTATTTATATAATGTGCGTTCTATATAGAAAATATTTAGAATGTAGTGGCAGTAGTAGGTGTGGATGCGGATGGCTGAGTACATATGTATTCTTACTGCTGATGCCCGCAGCCACACCACACAGCCTCTCATTTGAAAAAAAAGGTACCATACCAAACCTTTTTTGCAACGAATTCTAAACCGTCGATCTCTTCACAATGGTTGTCATCCATTTAAAAGTCATTTTTAAAAGTTCGGTAGGGATTTTTAGGGTTTAGTACAAAACACAAAAAGGTTCAGAATTCGTTACAAAATTCGATACCTTTAAAAGTTTCTTATATTGTACAACATGGGGTGGGTGTGGGTGTGGATGTCCATTCACAGAAGACTCACACCCATACCCATACCTTTTCACATTTGTTTTTTAATCTAATTATAAAATGAATAATTTCTAACTGTAATTATTACACATTGCCCTTTTTCTATTATTATTGTAAATAATCAAAATGCTTGTGCTGAGATTTGTTGTTAATACCGTCGAAACAACTTTAGTTATATTCTAGCAAAAAACTCATATATGATGCTTTCATTAGTTTTCTTTTAGTGTGAGTGTATGTTGGTACGGGTGTCCATGTGAGTGGGCCAGTTTGGTGTGAATGTGTCTCTGTAGTATTGATTTCCACTCACACCCCAAGTTCAAGAGAAGTTGTACTTGGATATACAGTGTAGCGTTGAGTTACGTCAGAGAACTAACCAACACGGAACTCATTTTGTACAAGAATAAAGTTATTGTGTGGTATTGTTGTGAACATTGTACACTGCAACAGCTTATGTATATAGCTGATAGCACTTCACACTTTTTTGCCCATAACCTTATCAAGATATATGTGCATTTCTATATATCTCGATAGTTATTCGAAGAATATTTACCGACCATAAATATTTTTTTGTTACACATGTGTTATTAGTCAATCTGAGTTACTCCTATAATGTATATCATTTTTTATTTATCGTTTCATTATTACTTTATTATAGTAAGAATCTCTAACTTCTATCAATCATAACTTTATTATGAATTAGTTTGAACTGACATGAAATCTAGTGTGTTTCATTAACCATTCATGATTTTGCAAGTTTAGTTACTTCAAAAGACAGAGTTTTCTGGATTTTCTCACGAACTTGATAAGTGAATGTCGTGAATGGCATCGACTGATTACGTAAAAGCAAAAATACCCCTTCACATTGCTATTGTAGGCACTGGTATTGGTGATCTTGCTGCTGCCACGGTAAGTCTTTTGATATTACTCTTGTCGATTAAATTAGATTCAATTAATCATGAGGACTTTGTCTATTTCGAGATAGGCCTGTGCCTGTGCTGGTATGAAGGTTGTTGTATACGAAGCTGCTACTCAACTTGAAGAAGATAGTGTTAGGTTTATTGTCTTGATTCATAATAAAAGAGTTCCAATGTTTGTTTATTTTTTTGCCACAGGTAGGCACAGGTATTCAGAGAGGACCAAATATGTCTCGACTTCTGCATCGATGGGACATTTTGGATTCATTACTACTTCAAGCAGTGCCTTTGTATGCTGTGTCTCTGCGGCGATATGCTAACGATAGCGAGCTCGTTCGAGTATCTATGACCCATGTCGAGCAGACACATTGGGCTCCTATATGGGTTGCACACCGTGCTGACCTCCAAAGGGTCTTGAGAAAAGGAGCAGAGGGCTATGGTGCCCAAATTCGAACAGGATCACACATCGATGATATTGATTTCGAGAATGCTCGAATTAAGATCAATGGTTACTCACAATGGTTGCAAAGTGATGTGGTAATAGCGGCTGATGGTGTCAAGTCGACAATTCGAAAAAAAAATGTTGACACTTCATGATCAAGTTGACCAAATAAGGGAGACGGGTGATGCGGCATGGAGAGTGATTATTTCTGCTGAAAATATATATTGTAGCAAAGACTCTAGTTTGATCGAAGCATTGGAGAATCCTGTTGGACTTCGTTGGATGGGACCAGATGGGCACATTATGGGTTATCCTATAAGAAATCATCAGCTTCTCAATTTGGTCCTAATACATCCTGATAAAACTGGTACCGAAGAATCGTGGAGCATGAAGGGTGATAAAAAGAAAATGGTGGAGTTTTATAAAAACTGAAACATTCGTGTCAGAAGGTTACTCGGTTTAGTTCCAGACGGAGAAGTTTTGGAATGGAAATTATGCGATCACGCATCACTACCTACCTGGATCGAGGGAAAAGTGGCATTAATAGGCGATGCAGCTCATCCGATGCTACCTTATGTTGCCCAGGGTGTTGCTCAAGCTGTTGAGGATGGAGCTGTACTAGGTGCTTGCCTCTCTATGATTGATAGTACGGAACAAATTAACATAGCACTAAAGGTATATGAGCTAGTGCGCAAAGAACGAGCCGAAATAGTACAGATGTCTGCAACCAAAACTCGCCAAGTTTTACACCTCCATGATGGAGAAAAACAACGCGAACGAGACGAAATACTGATCAATATCGATAAAGGATGTGCCAATCCTGATCTTTGGTCAGATAGATCCTTTCAACAGTGGTGTTGGGTGCGTATAAATATTTAACTCTTTGGAATACGTATTCATTACTCAATTCAGGGTACTGACTCACAAAAGCAAGCAATTGAAATGTGGGACCATCTTGTCGAATTAGTTCAAAGTGACCGAGAATTCGAATCGCCCTTTAGTACAAAAAGTCTGCCATGGCTGAAAAAAATCTAACGATCATGAACTACTCACCGAACAATAGCAGTAATAAAACATCAGCTATAAATAATAGATCAGCATTTCTATTGATTCATAAAAATGTACAGTATCTATTCTTTACTGAATAATATTGTCAGTAATTGTTTAAGACATAACTGAGCATTACATATATGTAATTTGAGGACGTGTCACATATCCAGGAAGGGTGTGGGTGAGTGTGGATCTGGGTGTGGGTATGGGAGTATAGGTGTGGTGTGTGATTGTCGGCGTTAGTGTGCATATGAGTATATTTCCTTTAATTCCAAATCCACACCCACACCTATTAAAAAAAACATTTTACTCTTAAAAGTTCATAAGGAATAAATGCTAATGCATAAATATTTGAGACTTTATTTGATATTTTATTATCTACAATAACTTCAGATGCATCATGACCAACAGTATCAGTTGATTTTTTAACCAATGTCATTGATGCTGTTACGATTTGAAAACTAAGACCAAAATCAACTCTCTTTGATATATAACTATCATTTGAAGTTTGATAAAGAAGATCATTTTCTGGTTTAGAATCACAATGAACACGTTCTGAACTACTTAATGCTATTTCTAAGTGCTTCTTTTCTATAGATAAATTGTGAATAATTGTTCAATTATTAGCAAAAGCTGTAGTAAATGATGGTCGATTAATATATTCCATAACAATGCCATCATAAACTGTATTTTAACATATGTGATGATGGACGCGATAAAGCTATTTCATGAATTAATGCTTCTTCTCTTTCATTTGTATTTTTAATAATTGCACATTTAATAGAATATTTATCTTTTACATGAAATATTCTACTTATAGCACTGCACACCATTTGCTATTATGTTGAAATAATTATTATTTTATTTTTAAGATGAGATGAGAAATAATAATCTTCAAGTTTATTTCGTGCTTCTCGAATAGCATCAATTATTGGTTGACAAACCGATGTATTATTTTTAAGTTGTACATTACATAATGGACATAAATGAAGATCTTTACAACAATCTTGATTTAACAATATGTTTATCATTTACCGAACAAAATATCGTTGGTATTTTAAAATAAATAAATTTATTTATACAATTAAAACGTTTTCATAAATGAAAAGTTCTAAATTTTATATAGTGTTTTATTGTTTTTTTTTATTTGCATATATTACAATAATACAAATGATTGAATAAATTCTGTGATTTAGATGAATTCATTATGTTTCAAAGACAGAAATATAAATATATTTACTAATATATTACCTATTAAGTATATTAAATGTTGTTTTCATCGAAGTCAATTGATAAAAACAAACAGAGTCTCGTGTTTCATGTAAAAAAGTGATTCAACCAATATTATTTTGATCGTTTAATTTCTAATTATCAACAGACGTAGGATCGAGAATCATTCTATAATTGATCGAATATTAAATTGTTTGAATCATTGCTTAACGTAAGATAACTTCTTTATATAAAAATACACTCTATAAAATGATAAATTATTTGAAATTGTTGTCGTTATGCATGATCTTGAAAATATTCTGCATCATTATTTTCCACTGAATCCAACACATCTTCACAAGTTTCGATACAATTAATTATAGTTCTCTTAGGATTATTGGTCTAACCAGAGAGTTTGCTATCATCAAATAATAATAATTTACTGTATTGTAATCATAGATGAACCGATAAACAAATAAATGAAGGAAGAAAAAATCTACTATAATAAGTTCGTTGAACGAGTCTAACCGCTGACTCAATAAAGCTCACCTTGGTTTTGTAATCTAAAAGTGTTTTATTATGTTTTAATTGTTTTTGAAGCAAATACGAAATGTCTTTTTTTCAAGAAATTTCCTCTTCGTTTCGAATTTGACGTGCAAGACTGCGAATAGTATGAGTAGAAGACACATTATAAGATCTAAGTTTTCCCGTAAGTAGCTTCACAGATACCTGCATGCTTGTTTTCTTGGTTGATTGTTGTTTTTGTTATATAGAAAACCCATGTTATTAAATTAATGTTGTATATAAGAGTACGCAGTATGTGTTCCATCTATATACATTAAAGAATTGCAATGGTACATGAAATCAAAGAATTTCTGTGTCTTTAGAAACAACAAATAGTTCGTGTTTCACATTTTCAATCCCAAAGAAAATGCATTAACAGCTCTTTCATATGTAATGAATTTGGCGGATTATTGATAGAATTTTATTGAACATCCTTTTTAGTATCAATTGGCGAAGAACAATGGTTAATTTCACTGGAGAAATCCAATTATGAATAAATGAGAATCCGTGAAAAATAGTAAATGAATGAACGAAAATGCAGTTTTGAAATTGTCTCATTGATAAACAAACGGTCTTAACGCTTCAATTCTTTTGAAACATAAAACCTAGATCCTACAATTAATAACTTGGTGATTCATTGACTAATAGATTTGCATAAAGTCATTGAATATGAATTTCAATATTTACTATAATTTTTCAAAACTTGTCAATAAATTACTTGGGTATCTGAATATTAATGTTTAAAAACGAACAAACATATTCTAAATAGTTCGTAATATTCTATCTAAACAAATATTATTAAACAAAAATGTTCTACTTTAATTTCATATTTCTAGCATTTTACGCAAATTATAAACAAATCCATTGGTTGATCATATGTATTTATTGCAGCATTTGTAACCATTATTGAACATGAATGTCATGTAAAATAGTTTGTAAGTTTTATGATATTAATAATATCTAAAATAATAATTATTATTGATTACAACAAATTGTATTCTCAGTAGTAAAAAATTAGAATACTAGGTAACCAAACTAATATAGTTGTTAGATTTTACAACTTCATTCTTACTTTTTATGAATGTCGGCATCTATTTTTCGTGTCATTTCTTCTTCTTTTCTTGCCATATTCCATATTTTGTAGCTTTTTCTTGGATGAGTGTTCGAACAATCATAATTACTAAGAAATCGCTCTAAGTTGATTCACCTATTGCATTAACTTATGAATAACGAAATAAAAATATTTATTCTGACGTAAGTTACCATTGCTGTTCGAATCTACGGAAGAATTTTGTTCTTAAATGGCAACAGTTTTTTTAATAAAAACAATTTACTGGGGTGTGTTGTTGTACAATGGAAAGCAAAAATATGCGTGAATAAGCTATCAAAAATGAAAAAAAAAACAATTGTTCTAAGAGCATTGTATGCTTGTATTACGCAATTCTGTAGTAATCGATGGCACCCCTTTTTCGTGTTCTATAATACGAAGTACTATTACATTAGTCTCACTCGTTTATAGCAAAAAGTAGAGATGAATTTCAGCGAATTATTACGTGAGAAACTTCTTCAACATAATGACTCTGGAAATGAATCAACTCAAATACGGACGCATCAACTTAATAGCAAAACTGTTGCACTGTATTTCTCGTTATTAAGTTATTTATTTAATTGAAATAAAAGACCATGCTTTGATTGTTATGTTCTGGAACTCATGAATGTCCACAATGTCAGAATTTTACATCACATTTAGCTAAAATTTTCAAAGAAACTAATGATGAACTCAAAGACAAGCTTGAAATTGTTTTTGCTTTGTATGAAAACGATCAGTCTTTTTTCGATGAATATTTCAAAGAAATACCATGGAAGGTTTTACCTTACTTGGGTGTGTTGAATGTCACTTTCGTATTAAAATAATGAGAAGAAATATTAACCAAATATAGAGAAAATACTGTATTATGATTAGAAACATTAATTATTTGAGCAATAACTAAACAATTTATCATGATACGCTCTGATGAGAATTCACTAGATTGGACTCGAACTCAAACAGGTTCAAGGCTGAAAATGTTGGATATGATGATGTCTATCCCTGACTAGCATTTGCTATGACTTGTTAGGAGATAAAGAGCGAGAAGGCAGAAAAAAACTATTCTTTACCATATATAATCATTTTAACAGTATATCTAGATTATATTTCATAAAATACATTCAATCAACTATCCACGCCTTGCAATAAACAATAATGCGAATAGATGTCATTTTGAGATCTTTATATATCATATTAAGATAAAGATCGTCCAAAAAAAAATTATTTCACAAATTCAATATTCCAGGTTTTCCAGTTTTGATTGTTCTTTCTTCTATATGGCAAAAAATCACATCTTATGGTGTTTGAAGAAGTACGTGGGCACAAGGCAAAGGTTTCATTTGGTCACGTGAAGCACATGAAGGTGAATATATTTGGGAAGGTATTACTTGTTCACTTTGTAATATGAACCCGTTGATTGGTTCACGTCATGACTGTACACTCACAGAATGTGAGTTTAATTTATGTGAAACATGTCTACCAAAGAATAAGCATGAACATCCTCTTTCTGAATATCTTACATCTAAAAGAACTTATTCATTAGAAAAACTCTTTACATCGATTCCTTATTTAATTAATTCTAATAATGATGAAAAAGTTGAAACGAAAACACTTTGGGAAAATGATGTAAAAAGTATTGGATTTAACTTCCTGGTTCATTGGTGTTTACCATGTCGTGAGCTTTCATTAAGATTAGTAGAACTCTACAAAGAAATACAAACAACTTCTAATGGGTTTCGTCTTGTTTTCATATCATGTGATCGAGATGTGGAATCATTCAATAAATATCGTGCAGCAATGCCTTGGCTTGCTGCTCCATTAGATGCAGGTGCCCTTCTCAAAGCATATTTTCGAGTTTCTGGTGAGTTTAATTTAAATTATTGATTTTAAGTAATAATCACATATCCTTTTGTATAAAGTTATTCCATCATTATTCATTCTTTCATCTGCTGGAACAGTTTTATCCCATAATGATCGTGATGATATTTTTTTAACAAAAGGAGTCGAAGTATTCAAAACATGGGCACAAGGAGAAAAGTTACCGACTTCTTTACCAGAACAATTCGAATGACCATGTATCTCGTGTGATGGATGTCAAATGAAGCCTTTTATTGGTCAGAGATATATTTGTTCAACATGTGAATAATATAATATATGCTCTGTATGCGAAAAGAAAGGACATGGACATCCATTTGAGCTTGTTCCTCAATCAACTGAAGATGACGAAGAATGAAATAAACCACAAAAGATATTTGTATTCATAGAAAATAGTTTCCTATCATGAAATCTATCTTTAGTTCAGTCTCATTTATTTGTATTCGCTGTATTAAATGAAATAATAAAGTAGTCAGTTTTTGAAACTATCCATTGTTGAATAATTTGAATTGTTTGGTAGTGATAGAATAACATGTACACGAAGGTGAACTAAGAATAAGTCATAGTCCTTAAAACAAAATATAGTGCTATTGTTACCACACTTTTAACATTGATATGAATCTGATATTCTCAGGAATTTTCAGATATTGGTCACTAATACGAATCTATACTTTGTATAAAGAGATCTATACAATCTACGTATTGTTTCTCTTCATAATACACACGATAACATCCTATCAGTAGACATTTGAAACAGTTAAGTTGATTGAGAATTAAAGAGTGATATTATTCGAATGATGGCAAAATTGGAAACGTTAATTGATGAAAACCGAAGCATTGTTTTTCTTAGACATCAGAATAATTATATTATATACCAGATTCTGGAATACAGGAAACAAGATGACTAGCATGAAAATTTTTGGTGAGACAATATATAAAAAAATGTTGTCATCAATAACGGTTACTATCACGAGGAGAAATTGAGACTGAACTGACAGGAAGTTTGAATAAAAAAAGGTGCTTTAATTTAAGTTTAACAGAATGCAGATTTTGTTTGATCACTAATTCGTTACGATAATGTTAGTTTTATTGTGGCATTATGCTACTTAAGTGCAATTATCTCTATTCAGAAGAGAATTTTAATGTGATTGCTATAAATTATCTTGATGAAACAAAGTAGATGACACCACTAGAAGTTTAATATGAACAGAGATCAAATTTTTATACTTTCTTATATTTATTTCTAATCTGTATTCATGATCCTATGATACAGTTGCCTTTTATACTCCAACTTTTCATACGTTTTGCAGAATACGCCGAGTGAATACGCGCTAAATTTTATTTAAATTATTCTTTTCAATTTTATATCATTGGATAATACATTTCATTTTAATAGCAAAATTGCTAAGATGAGAATGAAAAAAATAGTTTTAATGTGATCGACCTAAGCATTTTTGAATTGAAAGAAGGTATCATGAATAGATAGATTTTCATTTCTTGAGTATCTCCTAAATTACATAAAACTAAAAAAGTGTTAGACGTATTGAGCAGGACAATGCTAATGAAATTTATTGCAAATCATAGTTAAGATGAGATAGTTTCATACGTTTGTGATCATTTCTTATTTCTGAAAATTGACTCATGTCCTTATTGAACCACACCTGAAGGCATTGATTATTATCTGTTAGTGAAAACATATTGTCTTGTGTTTTCAGTTGTTCAATAATCTTGGTCCAAGAACGTGAACAACACCAAGGATCTACCAATGTAATACTAGATAAAGTTTTGAAATTCTTGAGTATAGCATTTATGATATGAACATTTTTCGTTTGAACTATTAGATGATCAATATGGCATGATATCGTTAAATATATGTCATTTATTCTTGGTATTAATACATCACTATATGATATATTGAGGGTGTGAACATTGAACGCTTGTTCAAGTAAATTGTGAATTAGACTGGGCCATCGACCAGTATCTTTTGAAATGAACAAATCGACATCAGTGAGACGTGAACAATCGATTAAAGCCAAAAGAAGTTCAAGAGAATTGGAAGGCAACTGATCGGTGATGTCTAGTGTGAGTTTAGTAACTTTGTAAAGATTGTGATAAGTTTGTTGTTCAGACTAGAAGAAAACATAGACAATAGTACTTTTTCCAGTTTCATGTTCTAGAATCTTCTATCAAACAAGTTAAAATATTATAATAAAAAGAGATAGATGAAATTTGTCGATTTTCATCGTGTACTATATGTTTTAGTATGATTTTCTGCTATTCTTTTGCTAAATTAAATACGATTTACTTGATTTTTTGACAAAAATATCGAGTAGTAATGTTTCTAAATATTTAACTAGCAGCAACGAATCTTTATCGAGATGTCAACTTGTGACCAAAATATCTTTATTAACGCAGAATTGATGTTTGAAAAGTCGATCTATGAAAAACATTTCTGTTCACCATCTAACCATTTGTATTCTTACATATTTGACAAGAATAGCCAGATATGGAACTGGGAAATCCGTAAAATCTCGAAATATTTTCTTCAAAATTCAGAAAGAACTGAAGAGATTACCGAGTGCTCTCTCTCTCATTTATAATGTACTTTTCTTAACTAGATTATCTATAATGTCATTCTTTACCACTACAAAATATATTCAAATGAAAAAGAAATGAATTTTTGAAGATAACAAGAGAAGTTTTAACGTATTAATGCAATGCTTAAATTCTAAATTTTTCCACAATCAGTAATAATTTATTTAGAACGTGAAAAAAAACTGAAATTCCGAAAAACTCATAAGAGCTGGCATTTCCTGGATTTCATCTATATTCACGACTGTTAAATGCTTTTCTTGAAGCTCTTCAAAACAAATGTTTCAAAAACAATTAAGCTTTTATTGATATTTACCTGATTATGTGAGATTTCCCTTAACATTCTAGCCAAACTTAAGCGAGCACGCCATATACTTTTTGTTCGTGTTGCATCACGATTCCTTGTCGTAGAAACAGCATATGTTATTTTGTCTTCGAAACTGCTATTAGAAAGATTAAAACTGAAATCTTTCGATGAATACAGAATGATATTCGAATTAAAATCACTCTTAGTATATTGAAGAGTCACCAACCAACGTTTATTTTCTAGCCAGAAAGGTGTACAATACGCATCAATAATTGATTCAATATTTTCAATAACTTCATATTTGTAATCATCACCATATATATAAAACTCAAAATCTTTTAGTACAGATAGATTACGAGAGATGAATTTTTCCCATTGAGAGAATTTTTTGAGAAAATCGAAAGAAGTTCGGTACTTGACTAATTTCAGATACGTAAGCGAAGGAAATAACGAAAGAAGCGGTTCAATATCATCTATTGACATATCATCACTGTCCAATGTCAATGAAGTTAATTTCCCATATGAGACCGATAGAACTGTTTGATTGATTTCGTTCATGTAGCAGTTACTCAAGACAAGAACTCGTAAATTAGGTGAATGATGAAGAATGCAATGCAGTTGTTTATGAGAACATGATCTCAATACTAGCTCTTGTAGCGCACATGGATTTGGCCAATCTATTTTACTCATTGTCAAGATATCAACATTTAGAACAAGTCGACGCAAATTGGGAAGTGCGATTATCGATAAAAGGACAGCTATTGTCTCGGTATTCATGAATTTTGGATCTTTTTCTGTTAATAATAGCGACTCAAGTGTTGATATAGCCATTGCTTGATGCATTATCATGCTAAGTTTGGGTTCAATCAAACAATAAAGATTCAACGAACGAAGATGAATACATCGATCAATGGACATGTGAGAGTGAATTAAGTTAATTTTACTTGATAAAAGTCGTTTATACCAAAAATTGAGCGAGATAATATTTTCCGGTCGAATAATTCGTAATATGCGACGAATATCAGTTTTTGATAATTCATCATTGAAATTGATTGTATATCGATTGTAATTGTCAGTAATTGCATGAAATTGTTTACAAACATTCCGAAATGAAAATAGAATGTCCGTTAGATCGAGACGGTCAAGAATGTAATAAAAAAGTTCGGTAGGAAGTGTGAAAAAAGATATATTCGTAGGGGCGGACATGTTTGAATTGCGCACAATAATTTCTTTAACTACACTGATGTGTTGTTTTCGCAACAAATGAAAGACAGTACGCAAAGAAAAAACAATATGAGTCAATTTTTTTCTTGACTGGGTTACTTGGTATTTACCAACTCTGTCATAAAACATACAACATGAATCATTCGTGCTCAATTATTTTTCCATAGAGATTTTTGCCAGCCATTTTGTCCTATTTCATGACGAATAGTTCATTTTAACACAATAAAAATCAAACGATTGATAAATTTATCAAGTAACTAGTTTTTCTATCTAAATGTCATCAGACAATATCGGTGAATTTTTATCAATGATATTTTAATACAATAAATTCAAATTAGTTTCGAACTGACTTACACTATATATTTATTCTCTTAACATAGGTTATAAGGATATGTGAGTAAATTGAAGGTTTATACTGACATCTACGTACACTAAAAACGTTATCAGCAAGAATATGCAACATATATATATATACTTGAAGTAAATGTGCATGGTCTGATAAAAGCTGTGTAAATGTAGGTATGATGGTGAATCTGCTTGTCAAACCATAATTCAGACTATTATATATTCTTACCCATGTAAACTAGTCATGCTGATAACTTCTTTTTCTTGATTTTAAAGCTCTATGAAACTATTCTGTTATAAAATTAAAAGAAAGCAATACTTTTTTTCATTTCTTTTACAAAGAATTATTTCTGGGTATAGGTATGGGTTTGCCTGAATTCTTCCGTTTCTACAATCATATCTACACACTCAGGGATCGATTCAGTGGACATTTTCATGCGAGGTATAGTCCTGCGGGACTGAAGATATGGGTATGTGGATTTCCATGATTCTAATGCTCACACTCACATCCACACTCGTTTATTAATTGAAACACAGATGCATAAATGGAATTTTTCATATTACAAGAGTCTAATGAATGAATTCGAAATTCTATTCATTGCTTTGTGAATCCATTAATTTGCTGTTCTTTCTTGATTTTGTTTTGTATAGCTTGTTTCATGACATGTATTTGATACCGAAGAAAACGATAGAGCATTTCAACGACCTCCATCAGTGACAAAAAGCTAATTCCAATCCATAATCCAGTATGGCCACCTACATTGGAAAGAACATCAATTGGACTAATTGAAGGCTCTTGTATGTAGTTTTCTACTTCAGTTGCTTGACAAATAACTTCTAACCCAACATAGTTCTTCTGAAACTCTGCTAGCCAATTCGTTGACCAGTTTTTAGGCATTTGTTTACGTCGAGATTCAACAATTGGCTTAGATAGATTCGCATATTCAATAGATGGAGCTGATACCGATGATGTTGTAATTATAAAATCAACTTTGGAGCATTCGTGAGTGCAATGTGAACAATACTGATTCCAAAGTCGTGTTGAACTGGATAATCTAACAGTAGCTTCCAAGTAGCATTCATCATCATAATTACAAAGTGGTGCTTCAAAAGTTGTATTTCCATTAGGAGCAGCCATTAATCGAGCTGACCATTCTTGTGGATTTACACATTTACATTGTTCATAGCTAAGCGAAAGATATTGAATTAATCAGTACAATACTTATAATTTGATATAACTTACATATATGTCTGAGTGCAAAGTAAGTTACAGACGCCTTGTGAATATCTATAATCTGCATCTCCATATCGATCGAACATTGCTTGCATCTCAAACGGTACTTCATTTGTACACTCTGTATAAGGAGGAGGTAAAAACTGGATTATCTTCTTTTTGTAAGCAAGTTTATGCTTCCTTCCTGATGCAAGTTCTATACCAGCAACATCAATGAGTGGCCATTGAGTATTATCATGAATCATAGCAATCATTCCTGCTGATGCATCTATTTCAAAGACAAAAAAAGAAAAAAATGGATTCTCTCGGAAAACATCAATGAAGTAAACCTCCTGAAATAAACGGGACATATAGATCACTGTTTGCATAGAGCCGTAATATAAGTTTTCCTGAGCCACCATCATCATCGGTTTTTCGGGTCTTGTTGTGGTTGCTCGAGTGTTTTGTTTTTGCATTGAACGTATAGCAACGACCATGTTTAGACGACAAGAAAAAAGTGAAATCATTGGCCGAACATATTTTATTATTGTAGAAACATTCGATTAGCATTGATTCAAGTGAAAAGAAATATTCGTCAATTGATTCATTTGCATTGAGTTTATTGCGTAAAAAGTCGTAAATCTTAACAGCTTGTGCCATAGTAAATGTTGTTGTATCATTTGTGCTAGTTATGTGAATAGAATTTGTGTAATTTAAGAAAGGCTTTATAAACATATCACAACGAGCGGGTGAATAATTACAAATTGTAACCGCAGGAAATATTTGTGATCGTTCGACAACAATAGATACCAACGTTTGTGTCGGATATTCAAAGTAATTTCGAATTGACTGAGTGACGAAAAAGATCATAATTCCAGTGAAAATAAGAAAAGAAACAGTCCAAAATATACAGTTGTGTTTACTGTCACTGCGTGCAATACTAGGCAAACCATGAGCAGATGTATTCAAGGCGAATTCTCGTATGATTGAATTGGTTCTTGATTTTGTTGATTTTGTCGCCCGTTCAGCTTTGATTGCAGCAATAACAATTGATGCTGAATGACTAACTGTGTTTGACATTTTCCTACAAACCAATCTTCAGCACACTAATGATATGTAAACCGCAACAGAATACTAGATGGTCTAAAATATATATCAGAAAATAGCCCACAACAATTCACTGCACGGTTATAATTATATTGTAATACACTGACTTTTATTGATAAACGAACTACTACTTAGAAATTGGAAGTGAGTGTGGGTGCCGGTGTATGGATTTCAAACACCCACACTCATACCTCCTTGACCATTATTATTAAAAATTTATGTTCTTTTTATAATAGAGTTATTTGTCTATTTTATTTTTGCAAGAACTTTTCTTTGTTTTATGTTGCTTGCGCTCTGAGGCTTGCTCGAGTCTGAACGACTTTATAGAATTGTTAAGCTTCTATTGAACCATGGGAGTGTATATTGTTTCCACTCTGATTAAATCGGATCGATAGAGTGTTAACGTAGTGGATATCAGCGGTAGTGCATACGGTAATATTGCATACACCGATAAGAGTTTTGAAGCATCAAAAGATTTGTTAGACCTAGCTAATGTGACATGTGAAATACAGGGTCTAACCTGAATATGAAAACCACTATTGCAAAATATCTAACTATTTGATCGACAAGTCTTCTGAGACGATCATCAGAATCATTCAATGTAGCCTCAATGTATCTTGTTTTATCGGGGTGATGGAAAACCAGTTATAGTGTTTAATGATAGTTGAAATGGTGCTGAGGCATGAGTCCACGTTTTCATTTGTGTCCTTATTTGTTTCAAGAGAAATATATCAATATTGCCTAAGAATTGCAATGTAACATGATAATGATGTATGATTTGCCAATGAAGTCCATCTGAAGCATGCATCGAATGAAGTGGGCTAACCAATGTTTCAAAAGTTTTCAAACCATCTTTATTGAAACTGAGTGCCAGAAATGCCCGGAATGTGTAGTCGCTTGAGGACGATGTCATAAAAATATTCTTAGAGATCCATCCTAAATTTTAGTACAACACAATCTGAAACAAGTGTTGAACTTGCTTAGAGTAGGAAGAAATGTGGGTGGGTGTGGACGTATAGAATAATACATCATTCATACTCAAACACACATCCATTTTTGACTGAATCATTACACCAGCTCCAATTTTACATAAATCATTTTTTAGGATCTCCTTCTTTTTATCATCATTTTTATGCACTGGGATGTCGATGATGGAATTTTTGAGAAATTTCCAGGAGGACAAAGATAAATAGTAAATAAGATTCAAAGCTTTTTCTATTTGGTATCGAGGTTTTATTGATGTTACATGATTTATCTACATTCGATGTTATGCTTTGAAAGTGGCTCCTCTTTATGAATACATGTCTAATAATAAATTTCTATTGAAGAAACTTAATGAAAATTCTTATACAATCCAGTTTTATAAGTATTGGAAAATTTTAGATTTGGTTGCTTTTTTTTGCTTAAATATCCCAATATTGTTGCGTCAATTATTGCTCCTTTTAATTATATTTACCAGAAAAAGAATAGCAAATAGTACTTCAAAAGCCATAGTAACAGCCAACGCTAAAAAAAACGCTGTTACAGCAGATATTTTATTGAAAAGAGTTTTCTGATTTACACACAGTAACTATGTTACATAAAACCTTATCGAATAATCAGTATTATTCATGAGCTATTTTTAACTTTTATTAGTAGCAACCACTTCGATACTTGAAATACTACTAATAGACAGTATTCATCGAAAGTTGCATATTGAGAAGTTCAAGAAAAATCTATCGTAAGGAAAGACTAAAAAATGATTTCTACCGTCACAAACACACCACTCATGTTTTGTTGTCTACATAAGTCCTCTAAATTATTTTCTCTAAAAAGTCTCTATCCAGGATGTTGTTTAATAATTTATATGAAATCCTGCCGAAGATTGTCACAGCTAGTCACTAATATAGTAAAAGTCTGTTTGAACGTTGATGACTTTTTAATTATTTTTATGAATAGCCAGATAAATATTAAATCTATAAATGGATCTTCAAGTGAAATACGTCCATATATGACTCATAGAACGAGAACTACAACGGTTCTCATTGAATTGGAAATTTTAAATTTCAATCAAGATTATTTTATTTAACAGAGCAAATAAATTTTGATAGGTCAGTGACTTTATAGATTAAATATAATTTTTGGCTGCAAAACGGTGAATGAATCAAAGCGATACAAAATACTTCTTCACATATATGAGTAAAGATGACTAGTGATAAATATGGCCTTTTACGAAACTGTCACATGTCTACTACACACTTATTTTTAACTAAAATTAAGTCAACCATGATTCTTGACTAGTAAATGACAAACAGATCTAAATATGAAACAGTTTAAAAATAAGCAAAAGTTATATGATAGGAAGAAGATAAAGATTACCAATATTCAATTCAATAATATAGGCAATACAAAAGATTGTCACTGAACTTTGCAAGATGATAATACAAAGTATAAATAGAATCTAGATAATTGAATCTGTTCTTATGTTTTTTATTCAAATATTTATCGATGACGTTGTAACAAATAAAAAGAAATTGCCCTTTTAAAGGTGACTAGTAAATATAAAATTTATTTTATACAAAATGAATATAAATATTTAGATAAGAAATTTAATTGAAAGTTACTTTAACAATGGTACTTCTGCCATTGTCGTGATTACTTTTGTTTCATTTCATTTCATCTATATACTATGTATAACAATCAACAATGTTGTTGTCACAATTAGCGTTTGTCTGCCAATTCATTCTCTACAAAATAAAGCTCTCAATCATATGGAGTGTGAGAGACTTGGCTATTCTTGCAATCTTCTCCTCCTGCACCCTGAAATCTACGTACATTTCTTCATAGATACGCCTCTATGAAGAAATTTTGGTACCATTCGATAAAAAATGTTCTCCTCTTTCGAATCATATGTTGCTTATTTCTACAGAACACTCACAGCTAGAAAGTCAGGAAAACAAAGAGAGACACTCGAAAAATCGTTCTGCACTTTTTTCATGTTTCACAGTAGCGAGAAAAAATATAAACTGACATACCTGATGTTTAAACATGTATTAGTATAGCAATTTTTTTTCTTCTTTCGAATGATATGTAATTTGTTTTTACCACAAGTTCAGACAAGAAATGACACGAGAGAGAAAAGAAGAACCTACCCAATGAATTTACAATTTTTATGTCAGTTCGTCAAATCTTGCAAAAAGACAGTTAATCATTTTATAAAACAAGGCGTTCTAAGAAGAACTATTAACAGCATTTTAGAAAGATATTTTAAATATGGATGAAAAATTTTTTTATTTAATGCTCGTTGTTCATTACAAATTTCAAATATAGGAGTAACAAGCTATGGACTATGCTCTGTTATTAAATAAAGACATTTTCATGGTTTTTCTAAAAACAAACGAAATTTATATTCTCCCTCTTAAATAAATAAAACACGTTAACATACCCGATAGCATCTCAGCATTAAATTATTTTTATACGAACATTTTCTTTTTTTCGTGTCATTTCTTTTTTGAGTGTATGTGGTAACAACAAATTATATATCATTCGAAAGAAGAAAAAAAAATGCTTTACTAGCACATATTTAAACATAAGATACGTTAGTCGATATTTTTTCTCGTTATTGTAAAATATGAAAAAACTGCAGAACGATTTTTCGAGTGTCTCTATTCGTTTTCATTACTTTAATATTATCGTTTTTACAGCAGCATATAGCATATTTTAAAGTTATAGTGTTACTTTTTAGTTATTATTGTTTGTTTTTTTTTTTTTATATATATATATAACTCCACCATGGAGACCACTATTTTGTGGTTTCTATGCCGGTCACAAGTCCGGACAAGGCGGAGTATTGGACGGAAGGGGTGCAGATACCGCCGTCTGTAAAAACAAAAAGACGAAAGAAACTAACCATGAACGACTTTAGCATTAAAACATACCGGCTCGGATGTCGCTCGGGAAAACAAGGTCCGCGTCTTCTGCCGAGTGACCAGGACAGAGTCGAAAAATTGGCTACTGGAAAAAACTTACAAAACTTACATACAAAGTATACGACGAAAAACACGCAAAAACTAATACCTGNTTCAATCGTTTAGGTTATGAATTGCAATGTTTCTTTTTTCATTTCCATAACGATGTAATCGATGAAGACCATGTTGTCCATAAAATTAAATTTGATAATCATTTCAAAATCACATTCAAGAAATCTTCCTTTCTTTATTTGACAGATCTTTTCTAGGATTTTGTTCAACAAAATTATATGGTAAAAATACTTGATCAATGCATGAATGATTATCATTTTGATTTGTCCAAATTGTAAAATAAGACTTCATCTAGAAATAAATCAATCCTTTTTGCTTAATCAGTATTTAAAAAAAAAGAGAAATTAAAATATTTAAATCTGAGCTTTGTTTTCCTTCTTTCTTACCGAAATATTTTTCACCAAAATGATTCAGTGCAACTGTATAAATTTCTGAAAACAAGCAATTGTTTGGGTTGGTATTCTTTAGTTCATACTTCAAGACCAGTATGAACTGTTGAATCTGCTGTTATGACTGGATAAGCAACAAGAAGACAATGTCGATGAACATCAAATGGTAACACTTAACATATATTACATGACCTCAATTGATTAAAATTTTACCAATTCTTATGGGTCTATGAAATTGTGAATGAGATCTGTCACATATTAAACTATAACTGATGTGTTCCGCAACATTTGTCAACCAATTCGATATGGATAAACGTGCAATATGAGTGGACGTTTTGATATCGATTAGGATTTCATTTAACTAATGATTTTAATGTAATTTTGACAAATAAGAAATGTCACGAGAGAAAAAAAGAGATTTCAGTGAATTGTATTAGATTGAAAGAACCTCTGAATATGTAGGATTTTTTAAAGGATTAATATATATATCAGAAAGTTATTGAAATTTTTGTACCTCATTACGCATTGAATGACACAAATTGAAGTCAAGAGTTTCATCCGCACTCTTATATCAATTTCGTCCTTTTACATTTGCATCATTGTAGACTAGGTAATGCTTTTATTTTAAATTTATTTTAGAAGTCAAAAAGAAACTAAAACAACTATCTTATGGTTCTAGTCATCAATGCTAATATTTAAGTTTCTCTTGACTCAACCCAATTCAAAAAAACATACACTTATTTCCATATGGTTTTTATATTAAAATCAATTTTCCGCGCTTATTTTGAAAAGTACTGGAAATAAGAACTGAACGTCTCTTACTGATTCATTTAGAAAATTTAAGAATATATGAATAACAACAAAACAAAACATATCCGAGATAAAAATCATCAATAGTTGTTACCATATATTGTTAAAATGAATTAATCCAATTATTACATATTTTGTTATATGAAAAAGATTAGAAAAGAAACCTTGAACAATTCCATATTCATAGTTAGATGATATTGAATAAATTCTGCATTTATTATTGGTTTGTTTAACGGTAATTTACGAAATTTTGATTTGTACAAGACAGTATAATATCAGTCTGAACTTATGAAAATATTTCATCAACCTTCTCCCTTCCAATTTCAATGATTTCTTATCTATAGATAAGATTTTAGTTCCTATTGAGACTTGACTAAACTATCGAATCTCAATAGAAACCTGAATCCTTTAAGACCATTTATTAGAACTCTATTTAATATCTATAAGCAAGAAATGATAAAAATCGAAAGGAGACATTTGAAGAGGTTCCATTGTTAGCAATAGCACTAATAACTTTCCTCACATTAGCTACAATAAAAGACAATTCGAATTACATTAAAAATATTATTTAAGTTAATTTTGCATCTTGATCTTTTCTTTGTTTTTTTTTCAAAGAAAGATAATTTCAAAATTTCTTTAGTCTTATTTTCGTTTATTCATAAATCTTCTATAACTTGACAACTCATAATTGATTACTATAAAAAACATTCAGCCATAACAAAAAAAACTTAATTTCTAATATGCTCGTACAAATAAATTTTCGAAGAAATTCTTTTTGATTTTTTTTCGGTTGTCCATTGATTATTTCAACAATATTTCGACTTCTAGCACAATTGCGTTATTCACATAAATACGTTCCTTGCCAAGTACCAAAATCTAAACGTCCTAATGTAATAAGAATATTAATTTATGAATCGAGCGATGAACATTTTGCATGTGTCGGCATATTATCTTTACCTTCATCTAAATGTTAATAAGAATTATCTTTCTGGAGAAGTTTATTAAATATTGTTTCCCTATCAACACGTACATCAGGTACAGTATTTTCATTAATCAATAATGATACACTTGTATGTTGAATGAAAAAATTCATTAAGCCAATTTCATTTGTTACTAAATATGCCATGTGATCTAGAAATTAAGGATAAACTTATAGAATATCGTCTAGAAAATAAAACCTTCTTCATACGAGCATCAAGATGATCATAATAGTCAAATAAAAAAAAATTTAAGACTGTTGAAATGTTTTTCATAAATCATTAAAGCAGTTTACAAAGCTCGTTGATCAGTAAGAACACGTTCAATCGAACCGAAATCAGTAACTGCAAGAACTTTAAATAAAAAACATAGAAAAAAATTTGCTTTTCGAAATATAAGTACTAAAATATCTTTTCATTCCACAGTAAGAAAGCATTACTTGAATAATCTTTTGGATTTGCAAAATTTTTGTGGACATATTTCATTAATGTATCACGCAATGAAACAGGTATGAAGATATGAACTGCTTTTTTTCTACATAAAATGTATTTATTTAATTAAAATTATTTGTATTATCGATTGAATCAATCGATAAAGAATTTCATGTTCTGTTGGTTTCTAATTCTTCAAAACCTGATTTTATTGAGAATAGGTTATTCTCAATAAAATCAGGTTTTGAAAATAAAGGTTAACGCCGAGAACAAAAATTTATTTGTAGAAACTGACAGAACATGAAATTCTCTATCGATTGATTTATTTTCTTCTCACTTTAGTGCAAATCTGTTGCTTAGGAAATGCGAAAAACTGGAAAGCACATAAATCTGTTTTTAGATGAAAAAAATTATTTCAATCATGAAAAATCTATATATACCGACAGAGTCCCGTCCTATAATCCATAATGTAGACGGTCTCTCACACAATCTATATCACTATTTGAATCAGGTCTCTACCCTTTAATGTGAAATGAAATCTGAAAAATATCGCTTAAACTTTTGTCGTTGACTGTATTCCACATTTAGAGTCTAGCATCAGACTTTCAGAAGAAATTGATGGTTTTATGTAGGAAGAAAATTTAAGCACGAATCCTAATTCATACCAATCTATTAATAAACTTGCTAGAAAAATCATATGTGTTTCTGCTGTATCAATATCAGTTGAATGTGTTTTTTCTCTAAGCAAATTTTTCATAATATCGGATCGTCCAAAATTTTCACAAGTTATAACAATGGACAAAAGTCTTCTCCGTTATCAGATCTCAGCTAACATAGACACTGAAGACACAATGGAAATTATGATAGACTGAAAAGAAAGTCTGTTCCTCATTATTACGGCTGTCCACATGGCTAATCGCATCGAAGTTCATAAACTCTTGTTAGGCTCATTAATATTTCAACTAATAGAACTCAAACTTTTTGGAGAAGCTTTGCCTGTAGTCGAGCATTATTGCCTACAAGTCTCGGAAAAGAACCTTCTTTTGAATGGAAACGGCATACCAATAGTCATTGCGTTCGTACTGAACATTCACAAACATCCACTTTTCTTTAGATTTATTTTTGTTAAGACCTAATTTTTCATTAAAATGTGCATGGTGGGTGTGGGTGTGGGTGTGGGTGTTGGTGTGGGTGTGGGTGTGGGTGTGGGTGTGGGTGTGGGTGTGGGAGGGTGTGGGTGTGGGTGTGGGTGTGGGTGTGAGTGTGGGTGTGTGGATGCAGGTGTGTTGGTGTGGGCGTGGGTGTCAATGATAACAGTAACACCCACACCCACACCCACACACCCACACACCCACACCCATACCCAATAGTTAAAAGTAAAAAACGTTCTGATACAAATTCGAGATCTTGATCAATATAATAAAGAATTGAAATGTGCTGATCAATTAGTCTTAGACATAGAACTACTTCATTTGGGGATAATAATATAGAAACTATTGAAAAACAATTCTAAAAAACAAGAAAATTGATCTCTTTCTTTTTAAATATCGTTTTGATTAGAGTTATTATTTGTCATAGTCATTTTATAAGAATATATTTTGTTAAAAAAACCAGAGACGTCTACAAAACCTAAAAAGAAAGAGGCGGACGAACAAACAGTTGTCTGACGGCTGCAACTAACAATCACTGAAGAATTTTTTTCTCATCTTTCGATGCTATAATAGGTCTTGCAAAAGCTAATAAAACAAACGATATCTAATAAACGAATGAGTCTCTCAACGACTAGATCTGTTCTCTTAACGTTTTCAGCATTTCATCTACATTTCGTTTAGTGAAACATCATCTAAAACTAGTGTTGAACGATAGAGAGAAATATTTCAGCTCTCCCTACTAAAATCTTTAGAATCGAAAATTTTCAGACTCAAAACCAACCCGATAGTCACTACCCGCACAGACGTGACCATGGCAGATGCTTTACCAATATATCGTGCCTACCGTTCATTCCCGCATCAGAGATCGTATATCAATAGCGTCTCGTTATAATAACTATATAAATTATTTCCTTTGTGCATTTCTCGAAAATTAAGTGAAAAGGGATGGCGAAAAAATCTATTCCTAACATCGATAGAATAGAACAATGTCTCTCGTGATTATCAACAGGAACTACATCGTCTATCAGATTCTAATCATAGAGGAATTGCACTAACAGCTTTTTGAAAACGTTCCTATGAATAGAGTCTAACAGCTAGTATGATTGAGATGCGATCGTCTCTGGAAGGTAAATGGGTATAACGAAAATAAACCTACCCTATTTAGAACAATTGTCATTATTCGAAGATTTGATAGATCGAGAATGAATTTTTTTTTCTAGCACGGCTACTGTTAATAAACACAGTTCAATCTCTATGAATCATTTTAAAGAATATCAATTTTTATCTCTCAAAAAAATTCACTAAACAAAGTTTGACAATGTTGTCAATCGACAATCGTTAATAAAATATTTATTTCAGTTTATTGAAGATCAATTAGATGAATGCAAATATATATTTATATCTACAGTGATTAGTTACAAATTGAAATCCAATGTTATTATAGACGTTTTTTAATTATCGCTATAATGAGCAAAATCATATTTAATCGAATATAGAAAGAAAAGATTTCTCACTAACACATATATCTATTCATAGTCAACGGTTATTATCTATGAAGAGAATAAAACTATTTACTATTCCGGATTTTTCCTCGATGAAAATTCTTATTTATATCACACTATAACAATCACATCGAATAACACGAGACAATCCGAAATAATTATATAAGCAGAGATTTTCATTAAAAAAATAAAATAAAATATCAATGAAGCAACGCTAACTCCTAAACGAATCAATATAGTAAAAACATATGCTAATATATTTTTTCATTATTATTTTCGTCTAAATTGAAACACACATGAGAGATTTAAAAAAAAAATTAGAAATGCTTATAGATTTGATTATTCAATTGAATTTATATAAAAAGTGAATAGAATAATGATGTTAAATTAATGCTTCTCTAGTAAACATCTACTTTACACATCATATATCCGTTAATATTTATTCGATCGTCTATCTATCTATGATCAAATCATTTTTTTTGTTGCTATATACTCTTTATTTTGTTAGAGTTTCGATTTTAAGATATTGTTTGTAATTGATTTGACGTCTAATAAGCCTTGAAAAATAAATGAAGAATTCTGACATATCCTAACCAGTTTGCTTCCGTCACTTGCAATGCTAGTGGCATCACAGATCAGGCAAACAAGCTAAAGATGCATTGCTCTGGTAAGACCTATTGCTTGTTTTCAATTACTGATCATGGATGAAACTCCGTTGGCCATAGGCACACTATTCTGATGATAGATAGGTCCGAAGTTTTAATCGTCCTGTTCGTTCAGAATGATTTCATATTGAAAGTGAAAGTGTTGAAATCAATATTGAATTGACCGTTCAACGTTTAACATGTATAATTCTCCTTTTGAATTTAATATAATAAGATAAATATATTCTAATGAAAAAAGATGATTGATTCAAAGTATCGTCATTGAAGAAAGTGCTCGAGATATATATGAAATATTCTAAAACGAATATATAAAAAGTATCTGTTGTTAACATCTTAACATAATAGATAATAAGGAAAACGTTGAAAGAGATATTTTAGCAAATTCTATATTATCATCAGTAACATATTAACAAAATAATCTCAATAGGAACAAAACCTACCATAAACTCTGATCGAAACGCATAAAACGAAAGCGAGAATTTTTTTTTTCTCTCTCCTTCAATTTCTTCTACCAACAAAGTTTCTATTCTTTATTTTTTATTCGTGTCTTTGAAGAAAAATTCGTATCCGAAAAAGATATACGACTTATGAGGTGATCTAGAAGAACAATTTATTTTAGAAGTATTTTAATTATAGGCTCCTCTTCTTATTTAACAAATATATAAAAATTTTCACCTCTTATCAATAGAATCATTCGTTCTAACTCAACGTTCTACGATTATATATCTATGAATCATTATTGAGATATCGTTAATAACAGGAAAAATCGTTGACTATAGAAAAACGAATGGACTTTGTTTTCTAATCCACTGATAAAGTCGTCTCTGAATCAATTGAATAGAAGGAATGTTTTGATTAATAAACAATGTTTTATATAAATAACATTTGGTTAGATTTTTCAATGAAAACATTTTCCTTGAACTTATTTATTCGATAGATTTCAAAACGATTAACAATTGACAAATAGAGATGAGAATTTGATTTATCTCATTAGAGTATATTCGATTTTTATTTAAAAAACAATATTCAATAGAATATTTTATAAGCCTAACAGAAAAATTCTTTACAAAATTCAATTTCTTTCTTTTATTTAATAATAATAAGCAACAATTTCGTTTCGGAGCAAATAACTACGCACAGAACCTGCCCGTACGTTCGATTAGAAACACTTTTTTTTGTTGTTGAGATAATTTGTCTATAGGTGGGTGTAAAACGTCAATCGTCTAATAAATCGATAATGTCAATGAGCTGCACAAACATTTTCTTCTATATCGAATCTATTTAGTGAATTTTTCTAGATAATATATATTCGAGCCTGAATAACTTCTACTATTTGCTATCTTAGAAAGCAATAAATTCAATGTGGGTGTGGGGTGTGGATGTGGACTGTGAATGTAATAAAAGAACCACACCCACACCCACACCCACACCCTAACTGTATACTTGATTCTGAAGCACTACTGATATCTGTGCGACCTCTTTTTGTCTGTGTTGATATTGAGGTTGATGAGCCTGTTGGATTAGTCATTAATGATGGAATTGGTGCTGTGATATTAACGGATGGTTGGAATGTAGATGCAAATGTTTGTTGTTGATTCATGTTGGAATGTACCATCGACGGATGTAAAAGAGAAGGAGGCATATTGGTAGATGATGGTAATGACTGTTGTTGATGATGCTGTGGTGTAAAACGAACTAATGAGGACGGTTGAACCATTTGATTGTTTGTCAATTGGTGCTGGTATAAAAATGCTTGTGGATTGCTGTTCGATGAGTAATTCGATGGAGCATTACAATAGGCTGATTGTTGTTCTTGTGATATTTCGTTATTCGCAGTAAATGGAACATTGTTCATCAATACATACACACGAGAGTTTTCATCAGAGTTGTACACTTGTTCCTGTTGATCAATAAAATCATGGGACTGTCTATTTGTGGCAGACATTTCCACAAGAATCGTAAAGTCTTAGACTTAGATTCTTGTAAAGGAAATAAAGAGGGGAAAAAAAAACGAAAAAAGAAAAGAATATCAATATGCGTGAAGAAGCGGCAAGAACAAACGCGTCTAAGTTATGAAATTTATCATGTGATATAACGAAGTACAATCAACAATTCAACTTTCACGCAGGGAATTTTTGACATTTACATTTCAAACAATGATTAATTTGAGCTTTATGGATAAGAAAGCGCTTACATCTACATTACAGAGACTATTTTTTTGACCAATTATGGAAAAATGTCAGCAAAATAGAATCGAAGGAACAGAATGACAAAAATAGCTGCATTGTGAAATCAAAACAACCTTTATTATATGGAAACAAATACAGAAAGAATCATCACTAAAAGATAATTGAATATCTAGTTTTTATTAGGTTCATAAATAAGATCATTCTTCTCATTTATATCGAGTATCTTCATAAATCAATAACAAAAAGACTCACTCTTTTTTCTGGGTAACTATTAACACTCCTTAGACAATCTAACTATGTTTTCCTTGTTTGTATCAATATATTTTTATTTATTACCGACCTTCCTCTTTTATGATGTTTCGAATGTTGCTGAGAATATTCTTGTGCAATTCTAATCATTGTTAAGTTTTCTGGCCTCCTGAATATATTTTATCGGAGTCAAAAGATCTCAATGTGTTTAAGAATGAGAATTTCATTAATCATGATATTCTTCTACGCAGTTATTAGTTTGTGGTCGAATTTCAATAAGACCAAATGAATTCCAGAATGAGGAGACACATAAAGCATCTTCAATATCTGCACAAACAGTAAAATTTGTTAATTTCAAAATTTATTTGCTTTTCATAACTACTTAGGGGTACCCAAAAGTAGTGGCGGTCGCATCTCAATTTCGTATAGAAGGCTTGATGGAATTTTCTGTTTTTATGAGGTGATAGAGAAAACGAAGCTCTATTTTTCTGTGCTATTTCATCCCTATTCAGCTGGTATCATAATAATGAAATTTCGATAAAAACTGTTTTTGTGTAAAACTTCACTAACGGGTGAAACAGATTAAATGTTTCCATTACTTAATACGTTGTATTAAGAAACAAAATACATCACAAGATGCAGCGTGAAAAGCTCTACAATTTACATAAGACAGCTAATTTTATAGTTGTAATTTTTGTTTTCAAAATGAACAAGAATTTGAGCGACCAATTTGCGACCGTGCGAAAACGATATTTTTTGGTACAAGATGAATTCATTTTTTCTTCTTTCATCTTTTTGTCATCTGATATCTTTTATTTAAAACAAACAAAATACTTAGGGCATACCAAAAGTTCGTAGAGTGATATCTTAATACCTTATAATAAGCTTTAAGTAACTTTCTTTCTACATAGTCTGATAGAGAAAAAAAAGCTCTATCTTTCTATGCTATTTGATCATATTTCAACTAATATCATAATATTAAATTATCTATTAAACCTATTTCGGCTGGTTATGTGCTGGTTGTATTAACACTCTTTAAAAAAATACGAGTGAGTAGTTTTTGAATAACTTTTGATAGAAATAAGATATAGAAGTGTGGTTTTCACCGTTAGAAAGAGGAGATAAAGACGCATCGAATCGTTTATTCACGATTTTCCTAATCTGTTTTTTGTACAGTTTTCAATTGATCTTTTTAGCAACAAATTTATCTGGTAAGTTGTTTACAGTGAATTTTCAATTGTCAATATTAATTCAAAGCACTAATCAAAGATCTACGTATAGCAGAAGGCTGAGATGAATACTATGCATTCTAGTCGAGCTCTAATATGATTTTATAGCAAAATCTGTGGAAAAGGCTCACATTTGTGCTTTATCCTTTTTTCACAGAAAAAAAACATTTTTCCGGCAGTTAGAAAGTTGAATAAAAATACTTCAGAAATTAATATTAGAAAGACCTGCAACATGCTATTCGATGCACTTTCATCTCCTCTTTCTAACGGTGAAAACCGCATTTCTCTATCTTATTTCCATCAAAAGTTATTCAAAAAAATACTCACTAGCATTCATACAACCAGCACATAACCAGCCGAAATAGGTTTAATAGATAATTTAATATTATGATATTAATTGAAATATGATCAAATAGCATAGAAAGATAGAGCTTTTTTTTCTCTATCAGACTATATAGAAAGAAAGTTACTTAAAGCTTATTATAAGGTATTAAGGTATCACTCTACGAACTTTTGGTATGCCCTAAGTATATTTTTTTCTTTCATGCATTATATCCATCAATTTGTAATTAGTACAATTAACATCAGTGTTTGATACAATACTGTAAAACAGCCAGATCTTGAGATTCAGCCATGTACGGCTAGTCAGATCTTGGTCAGACTACTGCCAGCTAGACCTCTCCTAAAGCGAGGTCATTATTTCTCCAAATATTTACGAGAAATATATAATCGAGAAATATATTATATAAAATGGTGCACGAAAACTTGTGATTCTCATGTAATACTTCAGATCGATTATATGAAGATATACACGCGAAACAATATGGTGAATGAACAGTCGTCATATATGTACAGAACGGTTAAAAATGCGACACATTAAAGTGCGACACATTTTCTTGCTGGAACGCACGACACTATAAGTCACGACGGAAAAAGTCGACACATTTTAACTTAGAGTGTGAAGGTAATAAACTCAACCATCGTATGCTTATGTGTTCCAATAAAACCTAAAAAGGCATGGCTTTTATATGATTTTTTCCAGTATCTATTTTGACGTTTATTTTTCATATAACCTACTTTATATTCTAAATTTACAAAATCATAGTATGCTTTTAATTGTTCAACACGTTTAGCTGACTTGGAAAAGTATGAATAGAATTTACACAAAGTAAGTTCAATATCAATTGATAATTCATCATGTGCATGTTTCACACTAACATGAAATATATGAGAATAGCAATTTCCTAAAAGCGAAAAAAAATAAATAAACAATTTGCTGCCCAAGAATTTTCGGAATCAATATGAAATAATTAATCACTTTGTTTACCTTTAAAAATATTAGGGAAACGATCTTTGAACAATTTGAATACTGAATGATATTCATCCAAATTGATATTTGCATTATCAGCACCAATACTTGACAAATTCTGGATTTGTAATTGATGATTTTCAATAACTTTAATTGCATTATTAAATATATCAAGTGCTGTTTCACGTGAATCTTCAAGAAAATCAAGAAGACCTGAATAAAGAAAAATTATATTTAACTGAAATATGAGCGCCAAATTTCAAACAATGAGTTTTTATCTCTCTTTACACGAACATCGGAAAAATACTGAACAACAAATGGATAAACTTTAATATTTTCTTTATTTGAAGCATCGAATGATATTGAAAAAAAACGAGCTTCTAGTACTTCATCAACAATTTAACGTGTAAAATATGGAATACGTACGTTACAAGCAATAGCTCTTGATTTTGTTCTAGCACATGATAAAGACTTGGCAATTGTTGAGTTTGTTTCAAATAGATTTTTGACCAGATTTATTCTACATTGTTGAGATATATAACTATGACCATGTTGAACACCGTAGTACACAAGTATAACTTCTGTTGCTGAAACCTTTTGTAATTCACTTATTCAAGGTACAGGAAGAACAATCATTGAGTTGTTTCAAAAGGATTTTATACATGTTTTATGAAAATCAATATTCATATGTTTTTTTAAAGCCGTTTTGCCATCATATCGAACACTAAATAATTTTAAACACGCTTAACATCGAGCTTGTGAATAATTATTTTTCACTTCTTGTAACCAAGAGAAGTATGCTTCAATACTCAGCCAATCTTTCTTAAAAACACCTTTTTTGTCTTCAATTTGTGAGCAACTGATATTGTTTCTATTAATGTACGAATTGATGCAGAAATGGTTTCTTGTTCTTCTTCAATTGCACCGACACTCATATCTGAATTACTTGATTTATCATCCATCATTAAATCTAAAACTTAGGAACTATTAAAGAAAGCAACATCCTCTTTCAAACTAGGAATTCAGCTGATCCTGTAGAAAATCTATTATTCTTAATACTTTTTTTTAAATATTAGGTATTTCATTTAGCTCATAATCTGATAGATTTAAGATTTAAGTTTTAAGTTTTAAATTTTAAGATTTAAGATTTAAGATAACATGTAAAAAGTACTGTGTCGACAATGAAAGTATTGTTCTTAAAGCAAAAGACTATCCAATCGTTATGTAAGAAAAGAGATGGCGCATTAATGACCAATAAATCTTATAAAGAAAGCAAAATTTAGAAAATCTCAAAATTCGAAAAAAAATCGGAAAAAACAGCCGAATTCGGAAATTCGGAGAATCTTCGGGAAGAAAGTCAAAATTCGGAATTATTTCTGTCATTTTAGAAGATCTGGCAACCCTGAATGAAAGTGAAGAAAAGAACCAAAATAATACTATCCTTAGAAATGAAAGGAATGTTATAAATGATGTGTCACTAATTAAAAAATATTCTTGATTTGTTAGCTACAGATTTCGTTGAACTTTAATCTCATTGGGTATCGTTCTTTTTCTCACTTATATTTATTTTTTTTATTTCTTGATTTTTGTTTCACTTAATTAATTGTGAAATTAATAAGTGAAAATAAATATATATATATATATTGAGTTAGCAACAAAGTTTTTGCGTTTTTTTAAAATTCTCTACCAAATTCGCGTAACTTCTAGAAGTTTTCATACTTAGGATATATAAAGAGGGCACGAATGTCTTGCAAACAACACCAAAACTGTGAGTAAAGAAGCTGGTTTCCAATTAGAAATAGAGATTTCTCATAGGCAGCTCCCAGTGCTTTTACTTCAAGAACTCCGTTTGGTCCGCAAACCGACGAAAGCAGGAAGCAAATTATGCAGTACGGTGGATAAGGATTTACTCTCCATTTTTACAGCGCAACATTGGTTCAATTGATTTAAGAACGGAAACTTCGAACTTTACGATTTATCTCCTTCCGGAAGGCCGATGGAGGTGGACATGGACGTCTTAAAGCAGCTCATCGAAGAAGAACCGAGATTAACTACACGCTGTCTAGCAGAACGTTTTCGATGCTCTCATACTACGGTAGAAAAACATCTGAGAGAATTAGGCAGGACGTGGAAATATTTAGTTTGGATACCTCACCAGTTGTCACCATTTCAGCTCCAACACAGGGTCAACGAATGTATGGAACTACTGAATTCTCACCGCAACTACGAATGGCTCCGCAATCTTATTACCGGCGATGAAAAGTGGGTGATGTGTGTCAACTACATGCACAAGTAACAATAGCTTGGTGTTGGACAAAGTGGTATAGCAACGCCAAAAAATGAACTCCACCCAACGATGGTTATGTTGAGCGTTTGGTGGGGAGTAAGAGGCGTACTTCATTGGGAGCTTCTTTCAACTAGTAGCACTATTATAGCTGATCTCTAATGTCAGCAATTGGACCGAATTGCAGCAAAATGCCAGGGAAAGCAGGATAAGGTGTACTTTTTACATGACAACACCACCCGGCCAGACAAGAATTTGAAAAAACGCGTTTAAACGTACCAATCGGAAACCGCGATTGTGGCACATTCACGCTAATTAATAAAACGCAAGAAACGCGTTTTTTTCGCAAAATTTCACTTTCAGAGCGTGAAAATGGCAAAAAATCCAACAAAATGGGCGTTAAAATACCCTTTATTTTAGGATGTAAAAATAATGCGAGCGTCAAATGCAGTTTTATTCTTACAATTTAAAAACAATGCGTTTTAAACTTGAGTTTTTGAATTTTTCGCCATTTTCACGCTCTGAAAGTGAAAATTTTGCGAAAAAAAACGCGTTTCTTGCGTTTTATTAATTGGTGTGAATTGGCCATAATCGCGGTTCTCGATTGGTACGTTTAAACGCGTTTTTTCAAATTCTTGTCTGACCGGGCAGACATCACATTGCAAAGTCAACGTGTAAAAAAGTATCGGAGCTCGGATGGACTGTGATTCCACATTCACCGTATTCTTCAGATTTGGCTCCCACTGACTACCATTTGTTCCACGCTCTTGCCAATCATTTGCGTGGAAAAAATTCGATGAAAAACACGACCTCAAAATGAATCTTGGCAACTTCTTCAGCTAAAAGTCCCGGGAGTTATACGAGCACGGAATCCTTTCTCTTCCAGAGTATTGGCGACAATCCATAGATAATAATGGAGCCTACATTATTGAAACTTACGAGGGAAGGGCCCCAACTGTCCAATCGCTTTTGAGCCGAGACTATGTGCATTATGTAGACCCAAATGAGTTATGAATACCCTGAAAACAGTTCGGGCCGCTAGCTTATTGCTACGGAGATAGTGCACTTTTACAGTATTTTTAAATAAATGCCGTGGTCCCCCTCAGGAATACAGAAAAACTGATTTTCGAATTTCGACTTGAAACTTTGGATAGAGACAGACCTTAATGAGAATGGTTTGCTGTGAATATTTCAGATTTTTTCGCCCTTTCTATCCTAGGATACAGTTATGAATAACTTGTCTATATAAACTGGCAGATTTGATGTTCTTATTTTAGGATAGAAGCAGATGCAAAAAATCTTAGAAACATTCAGAATAAACTATTCTGATTAAGATCTGTCTCTATCCAAAATTTCAAGTCGAAATTCGAAAATCAGTTTTTCTAGTGTCCCTGAGAGGGACCACAGCATTCATTTTTAAAGAATACTGTAAAAGTACACTATCTCCGTAGCAAGAGCTAGCGGCCCGAACTTTTTTCAGGGTATTCATAACTCATTTGGGTCTACATAATGCACATAGTCTCGGCTCAAAAGCGATTGGACAGTTGGGCCCTTCCCTCGTTAGTTGTATTTTTGTGGCTGAAAAATACAATGAATTTCTTTTAAAAAATGCAAAAACTTCGTTGCCAACCCAAGATTTTGCATTCGTGACTTTTCAAATCATTTGCAGATTAAGAAAAAATATTGTATAGATTACGTAATCAAGGGAGGAAAGCTCCACAAAAATATGATATTTGATTATTCGAGGGAGAGTAGGAGGTCAAAATGATCAAAAATTTGATGATGTAATACTTGAATGATTCCTTAGGATGGACATACATTCGAGCAAAACATTTAATTGTATTGAGATCGACTGTCATGCAGGCATATGCATTTCAGATAGACATAGTTATGACGAAGAAAGGAACGTGGTAACGGAAAATTTTGATGGCATGTCTTCGATCAAATCAAATACCACGGAAAAGAGTTTTTTGACGAGTTATCTTTTAACCAAATCACTTTCTACAAAATGCCACTTCAGTTGCAAGATATATGAGTCTTTTGTTTTCAGCGAAGTAGAAAACATTAGTCTTTTTTCTCGATTCCCCAAGATCTTGGTTTATAGTAGGACTATCAATAGTATGCATCTGTTAACAATTGAAAATAGATTCTTCAAAAGAAGCAACACAGTGAAAATGCTTGAATTCAATGTCGATATTTTCCTCGATATCTTCTCATTTCTTCCGATATTCGACATAAAAAGTTTCTCATCGTAGTTTCTCATCAAATCAGAATGAACTGCTCAATCTTTTCTAATAGCCTTAATGATAATGTGAAGATAAAAACGAGAGAGAAATGTTTTCACTATTTCCGATTATTCCTTTTAATGAAGTTTGACAAATGGTGCTTTGATTTCATGTGAAATGTGATTTACACGAGATCTTTAAAAGTCAAAATTAACCATTATGATTCTTCTGTCGTTGAACGATTTGCCATAAAGTTCGCACATTACCAGCTCCAAAACCACTTGCGCCACGTCGCTCAATGAGCTCCAAAAAGAATGTATCATTGTCAAAGATCGATCGAGTGAATATTTGTAAAAGAACTCTAAACAATAACAGCAACCACATCAAACAGTGTATCGTTTAATGACAATTCATAAACATACCTGGTCAATAATTTCGACATTGTGTTCTCTGTTTTCCAATTGTCAGCTTCATCATCAAGCAAAATACCCAACTCGCATAGCTCAGCTACATTTTCACCTGCTGCTTCAATCACCAGACCATTGTTCTCCTTCAGAAGAAAAATGTATTAATATGTATCAGTGATAATAGTTCTAAGCATAGTCGACATACTTGAGAATAATAGCTAGAACATGGACTAAAAAACTGAGTACCATTAGCTTTTGTCAAACGAACAACTTCTTTAATACTATTGGTACATGTGAATGCAACATGCTGTAGGCCTGGTTGACCATTATACCTTGTAATAAACGTTGTAATTTGATCTGGTGAGTCTTATAGAAGAAAGTGATGTTTCAAAATTTCTTTAGATCAACATGAATATTTGTTAGGTACCTGAAACTGGATCAATCAGTGACTCGGCAAAAACAAATTTTAGCTTTGATACTGCATCACCACAGCCAGTCTCAGAACATTTCCAATAGACGCTTGAAACATGCGCATACCCATAGAACCAACACGCACAGTGAATCCTTGAAATGGATCGTCTTCTCTAAACAAGAAACATGAGTATAGATAAAAGAATCAATCTTTTTCTTTCATCTTAACTTACTGATTAATGACAAAGCGTTTCAAGCCCAGCACATTTTCATACCATTCTATGACAACTTTAGCTGAATTACGTGACATAGCAAATGCAACGTGATCAATGGTACTCATCAAATTCTGATTTATTTTCTGTTCTTGAGAAGAATCTGTCATTATCGGTAGGAAACCAGGCAAGTAAGAATCCGAATATTGAGATATGTCGATTATTGAATGAACAACGTTACCAATACATGATTTGATGCAAGCGTATTCGATCGATCCATACTGATCTACAGCTTTGCGACGTGATACAAGTAACTATATATAATAAGCAAGAGTCACCTGTTTCTTTGGTTAACATATAATTTTTAATTGAATACTGAAGTATATGATGAGAGTGTAAGTGTGACTTTGTAGGAAGACCCACAAGTCAGAGTCACACACTTATTTCATCCAATTTTGAAACGCTATAGAAAAGTAAGAAGGCTCCCTATTCGAAAAATCGTATTTGGATGATTCAATTGGAATATAACAGTGTCTTGCAAGAAACTCTTTGTCAATATTTTCCCTCTCATATTGGACGTAATGTGAACGGATACCATCAAGTGCCAAGCAAAAAATAACTTTCTTTCTATGAATCGAGATTTAGCTTGGCGAATATAAAGAACATCCTAGCATATTAGTCCAATAGAGAATGTTACCACGTGGAAATATAATCAAATAGAGAATGTTACCACGTGGAAATATAATCAAATAGAGTTCGAAGGAGACCCCAATCTTTTGTTATGAAATCTACTGAAATTCTAGCTCTCCATGTGCACAGCACGAAGATTGATCGAAGATCACTCAAGTAAGACGGTGCAGAATCCGAAAGGCAACATAGAATAAAGTAGATTTTGTTCAACTCTGATGCAAATGAAAACCCTCAAGAAAGTACTAGCTTCTCATGTTTAAGCTCATGGCATATTGATTAGTTGATTCGAACTAATGGTTCAGTTCAATATGTGAGATATTTGTTTCAAATTATCTATAATGTGTATGTTTACTTTTAAATACCTTTTGATCGCATGAAGCTATCAAGCTCGAATCGAGTGCCTTAGCTTTGGTCTCACCTCCTTCCGACCTCCGGGCATATGGCCAGGTGTTCAGAAACGAATTTTTGTGCTAAAAGACGTATGACTGGAGTTCATAAACTATTTTGCACCGAGGATCGTAATAAACAAGGTCAGATGTTTGGAATGTATGTCTAAGAGTACTTTTTGCAAGAAAAAAACGGAAGAATGGAATGATATTGACAGGAAGTTTGTAACCGATACGAACACTTTTCTTTCTGTTTTTCTACACAAGAATAGAGTTCATTTACTCAGTACATTCATAATTATATGAATAAGTATTTTAGTTGCTCTATCGCAGCTTTCTATACTTTAGTAACTAGAAAAGTTGTTGCTAATATTCGTCTTTTAATCTATTCATAGTACCGATAGATGGCAGTAGTATCTATCGGCACGTTCTTTATAGATCATCTTAGATTATAATACAAGCAGGTCACTTCACATTCTTCCAAATGTGAGTAAACCTCCACATAGCTACGTACATCCTAACTTTTTTATTCGTAACACCATAAAGTTTTCATAATAACCTCCCTGTTTTTGTGATTACGAACTTTCAGACTTTCTTATTTCGCTTTCCAGTCAAAATCTCATTGTTCAATCACTACTAATAGGTTGTCAGAGTTCGTTACAAGCTTTGGAACTAATTGCATTCCGAACATCCTGTTTTTTTAAATGTTTCATTGAGTTTTGCCATTAAGAACTTTATTACGAGCATCCTGCCTTTTTTTAATGTCGGGAGTTCGTAACGAACTATTTCAATCGGAGTTCGTAACGAAAAAGTGAGACGAAAGCTAATGTTTCCCTCGAATCTTGATCGTCGGATACAGAAGACTATGGACGATGAAATAGATCACTCATCCCATCATGGAATACGACGAAATTCTTTCAACCCTCCATCGATCTTTGATATATGGTCATGAGCAAAGTCTTTACAACGTATTATCAGTTTACTACAGTCAAAATATATTTCTTCTCTGATCCTTTTTTTATGAATCTATCATTTTATTCAACGACCAGTAACGACTTGAACTTACTTGGGTATATGGTGTTCGGTCGAGGACTGACTGAACAGAGGTAACAGCTAGAGCAATATTGAATGCAGTGTCCCGATTGAACAATAAATTACGTGTTGTTTCATTACTGAGTAATGGTGTTAGAATGTCATAGTGATTTTGGCTACTATACATATCGGTTGCTGCTGCCCTTGTCGTTGATATAATCAATCGGCATTGATTCGATTTCAGATGCCACTGAGCATAGTCACATGTGGTTCTTATGGCTGATAGAACAAAGCCGTAAGTTTGCACAAATATATCAATCACATGTTGGGGACGTGTCGTATGAAATTCGACATGGTGGATTCCAGCAAGAGCATTATTGCTTATTTTTAACTATTCCAACAATTCGTTAGAGTACAAAGGTATATGTACGTATTGTTTGAAATAGGACCTGAAATGAATATTCAAGTAGCTAAGGTGGCAAATCAGATCCACCATTTCTGCCCAAAACCCTAACAGATACCTTGGGTTTCCTCAATGAACGGTGTAAGATGTTGTTGATATACGGTTTTTGACTCAATGCCAGTAATGTATTGTTCTAATACGTATAGAAAATACTTTTCTATTGCATATTTGAGGAACTAAGTAAATAGATGGTCAACATATGTGCTCCAAAATATATTAAAAAAAAGCAATCTTCCTCTGATAGTAAGAATAGCCACATCGTCTTTAACGTTTTAATCTCATAAAGCTCACGCTGACAGCTTTTGTTCAGATTATTTGAAATAGTTTATATTCTTCTCGCTGTACTTTCTTGTGAAACACGATCTGAAAGGAGTGTTGAAGTGTCTAGGGGTAGAAATTTGCACACACACACACAACTACAGACCGTGACAGACAGGCTTTGGACCCATCACAGACCGTGATAGACAGGCTTTGGAAACATCATAGACCGTGACAGGCCGGGTCTGGATCAATCAAAGACCGTGACAGGCAGGCTTTGGAAACATCACAGACCGTGACAGACCGGGTCTGATCCATCATAGACCGTGACAGGCCGGGTCTGGATCAATCAAAGACCGTGACAGGCCGGCTTTGGAAACATCACAGACCGTGACAGACCGGGTCTGATCCATCATAGACCGTGACAGACAGGCTTTGAACCCATCACAGACCATGACAGAGAAACTGTAGTTCTAAAGCATCATATAAACGGTTAGCTACAAATGTATCGCAAAGAAATGGAACAAAATGATTTCCATTTAATTAGTAACAATAGATCCATCGTGTTTCATATTTTTAATCCCACAAGGGATTGCGCTAGCAGCTTTTTATTCAGTTCAAAGTCGACCTTCGAGTTAATTATACAACGACGTCAAACGTTGAGGTTCGAGCTTGGGTTCGGATTCCGCTTTAGCCTCCGCTTTCCCTAGTCTCAATCCTGTTCATTCCTTGAGGAATCTTGGAAGGATCTGTTAGGATCCTGAATCTCAAGGATCTTGTGAAGTTCTACTCAGGATCCTAACTCAATTCCTGATAATTCCTCCTTCCAGGATTTCTCACGGTTATCCAGGATTTTGTTCAAGATTTCTTCATGTTCCAGGCGAGATTTGTTTATAAGTCATGAATGCAAGTTCCTTCAAGGTTTCAATCATGATCCTGCTAAGGATTCTTCCAGAAATAATAGACAGAGCTCTCTCAAAATTTTATCAAGTTTTAGATAAGATCTGATACTGGTATTCGTACAAAGATCCGGTCAACTATTGCAGCTAAAACTGGTGAGGGTCTCAACACATAGCCAACAAGAGGGTGTATCAGTGGTTGTGCTTGTGATTTAACATAAGTAGAACTGTTGTTCACAACCACATCTTATTTCCTAAATTATTCCAAATTCAACAGCAACAAAAATCTGCTCAAGACCCTGATCTAATCCTATTTCGAATCGTGTCACGATCTTGAAATTGTGTGACTACACACTTCTTTCAGGATTTGAGGGTTTCCTGGCAGGATCGTGATTGAAAAAACAGTGATAATCTTTTCAAGATCCTGATTTAATCGTGTCTCGAATCCTAACAGGATCCTGACATTCTACGGCTCCACATTTCTTTTTGGGTTTTGTCGTTTTCTCAGGAAAAACGAAAAAATCCTTGAAGGATCCTGATTGGATCCTTTAAAGATCTGAAACTGGAAGACCAAACGTTTTTGATAAAGTAGTATAATTTCTATCTCTAACATAATCCGAAACTTGTTACAAACAAATAAAGCAATTGCGCTAAAATCTTACAAAACTTATCCTAATTATAATTTTTCTAAGTGGTAACTGATGCTATCGTGGCATTCTCTCGATAAAAAACAGTTTTTATAATTTTTTCAGAAAAAAATTCAAAGAAATATTAAAATAAAGCGTTAATTCTAATCGATTACTTCCATATATTTTTAGTAAATAGCTGTTTTTAGTCTGTGGTGAATTTTAGGTTAAAACTCTTCTTAGTTTCATTCATGCTTGAGAAAAATAATAAATATATTTTTGAAACTGACTGGAAATTTTGCAGTAAACAGCGAGATACCTTTGCCATTGGAGAAATGTTTGAAATTATGTTATATTTTTACAATTTATTTGAGATCATTTCTATTCGTATAAAACTAGAATAGAGGTTTAAATTTAAGTCAGAATTTAAAATATTGAACGCTAACGTTACCTACAATAACATGACACAATCCAGCTAAGTAAACTGATCGATATGTATACTGAAGGTCCAGAGATCGATACTCTATGTGTTCATTTATTTTTGTTCTGCTTAGAAGATCTTGTAGGGATCTTGCTAAGAAATCGTATAACACTCTCAAGGAAACTCAGTAAGATCCTGCAAGAATCATGTTAGGAAAGCTGGTATCATCCTTAAGGAAAAATAGATAAATGTGGTAGCCTTTAGACTGAAATTTCTTTTTTGATTAGGAATAGATCAGGATCCTGCCAGGATCCTGATTGAAAAATAATGGTAATTTGTTCACAATCCTGATGTAATCCTGTTTCAAATCCTTTCAGGATCTTGAAATTCCGTGGTTACACGCTTCTTTCAGGATTTAGTCGTTTCCTCAGGAAAAAAGAGCGAATCCTGTAAGGATCCTCACTGGATCCGTTAAGTATCTGACTCGAAAACATAAAAGATTTTCCCTAAGGTTACATCTTGAGTCCGAATTTTAATTTTTGCGCAATAAATACAGTTTTAAAGACTCTTTCAAGTCACGATTTATTTGTTGAAATTGCTTAAGAGCTATTCCACATAAGCAACGACCGAGCCTGCTCAATCGATGATAGCCAGTTTCACTAGCTTTTATATACATGATAGGGGCAAATATTTGATAAATTTCTATGCAAGTCGTTTCAAAAAATATTGCTCTATTCTTGAGATATTTAAATTTCTTTCAGACCACTTTGGTTATAAAAAATGCCATTTTTTGCGACTTTTTGTAATACTAATACTTCCTAAACAATACAAGTAACGCTCGCCATTGTGACTCGCTTGACCCTCGACTAGATATTCGGCTCGTTTAGTGTTATATACTGCTTCACGGTCTTCAACAAAGCTAGTATCCAACGTTTCAAAAGGGTGGGTAGGTGTGTAGAAGTTGATTTTAGCATCAGTTTCCTTATCCACAACGGTATGCGGATCTGTGTGATCATTTTTGTCATAAATGCATCGAATCAAACTGATATTCACACATTAATTCTCAACTGAAATCTAAATGAACTAAACCCCTCCCCGTAATAGAAGCCCCTCCCATATTAGAAGCCCTCCCCCTATTAGAAGCCCCCTTTAAAGAATCTATCCAGCAAAATTTTCAATTTTTCCCAGCAAAATCCGGCCAAAGTNACCCGAACGAATAGAATCAACGCCTAAAGTAGGCATGTGACAGCTTCAGCTCAGTTTGTAGAGGCGGAATTGATCACCGTTAGAGCTCACGAGAGCTGGAGTTGATCACAGTCCCAGCTCACGAGAGCGGGAGCTGGCTACAATGCCAACTCTTGTGAGCTAGTTAGAGATAGCTAGGGGTAGTCCTTATAACTTTTCAAGGGGTTACCAAAAGCTCTCCCGAAATTTGAGTGGTCGAAAAATGGACTAACCAAGTTGCAAGTTTCTGTTTCACGATGATATATAGAGCGGGGACCCATACATATACCTCTCATTCGATAGAGCGTCCCCGATAACCATCGAATTAACCCGACTGTGACTAGTAGATATCCGAGTAATAAGACAGAAAAGGCCTTCCGAAATCTGATTCGTCGAAAAATGGACCAATCAGATTGTGAGATTGTCTTTCCGGGTAATACATAAAGCGCGGACCCAGCCACATACCGCTCATTCGGTAGAGCGTCTCGGATAACCCTAGGATCGGCCCGAACATGACTAGTAGCTGTCTCAGTAATAAGAAAGAAAATTCCTCCTGAAATATGATGCCTTGAAAAGTAGACCAATCCGATTGCAGGAGGACTTTTCTTTCTTATTATCCAGATAGCTACTATTATAGTACTAGCGAGAACCCGTGCATACTGCACGGCAGCTTTATTTTCTTTAACGTGTAATCTCAAACCTTTAACCTTTCACTCGGTAATAGACACACAGACACTCGATATTATGTACATGGAAGCCCCCCAGCCTGATATCCTCATACCGCAATATCCCATGTAGCCTTACGGCCTTATAGCTGTATGTTTCTTTCAGCCCTTGCAACCTTACCCGCTGATACCTTCTCTATTATAGCCTTCCTTCCTTATAGCCTTACCTTGTTATAGCGTTCGCCTCTTATAACGTTCAACCTTATAGCCTTAACTCCTTATAGCCTTACTTCTTTATAACCTTAGCCCCTTATGGTATTGCCCTCTCATAGCCTTACTCCCTTACAGTCTTACTCTCTTATAGCCTTATTCTCTTGTTGCGTTATTCCCTTATAGCTTTATTCCCTGATAGTCTTATCCCCTCATAATCTTATCCCGTATAGCCTTATCCCACCTCGAATCTTTAACCCTTGACCTTTGACTCAGCACAGAGAAATACACACACAGACAGACACTGCACATTATATATATATAGTTGACTTGAGGACCCAAGGGTACTCCCTATATTAGGGTTTTAGGATCCAAGGATACTGGCCAGTAGTTGAGAGGAAAGTTACCGGACCGTCATCGTTACCGGTAACTAGTAACGGGCCCGTTACTCGTTGCTGGGTAACGGGTAACGGAAAAGTTACCGCATTTAATGCCTCCTGGTAACGTGGTAACGGTAACTTCCCACCCCTAGAATCCACAAAGGCTATCCCATAGAGGTACCCGTGAGTCCTGAATGGCTGCCATAGGGGGTATCCAGAAGTCTTCAAGGGCTATTACATCGGATACCCAGAAGTTCTCAAGCTCTATGGTAGTGTTTGAAGAGTTAGAAATATCCCTCTAGAAATATCCCAGGAAGAGTTGAAGGTGCTTTCATATGGTAGTGCTTTAAGAGTTATGAGTACCCTCCAGAATAGCCGTTGAAGACTTATGCGTATCTGTATGGAACAGCCCTGGAGAAGTTATAGGGCTCCCCTAAAATAGACCTTCAGGACATATGGCTTCTATTATAGAATAAACCGTCAGAGCTTTTGGTAACCCCTTGAAAAGTTATAAGGACTACCCCTAGCTATCTCTAACTAGCTCACAAGAGTTGGCATTGTAGCCAGCTCCAGCTCTCGTGAGCTGGAACTGTGATCAACTCCAGCTCTCGTGAGCTCTAACGGTGATCAATTCCGCCTCTACAAACTGAGCTGAAGCTGTCACATGCCTACTTTAGGCGTTGATTCTATTCGTTCGGGTGACATTTGTATAAAGTTGTGTTGAATTTTGTATATTTCAGTTTTCTTCATTCTACATCGATATAGGAATGTCGACGACATCATGGCTATTAATGCTATTATTATCTCTTTTGCTTTTTCTGGACTCTACAGGCCTACTGGTTCGACGTCGATGTCCGGCTAACTGTAAAATTTACAACATGAAGCATAGTTCACTGAATCTTCTTTCCAAAGAATGCTCAACTACTGAGACGTTTGTCAAATGTTCAACAAGTATCTGGCTCAATGCAAATGGTACTCTGCATGTAGCCTTTGATGGTGATTCATCGGAGCAAGCAATCAATGAGAGCTTAGTCGCAGATGAACCTGGCTTATTTTTCTATCATCATACACAAGTCACGTTCTATGCAAATGTTACAGAGATACATGTCTATATTCGCAATTCATGTTTCGATCGAGACGATTGTTCTCGCGAGTTTGCAAAAAAAATTGGCGATCAGTTGCTCGCCTATCAATATGCGATGTTCAGTGAAAAGTTGCGACCTCTTATTTATGATTCAGAAGCTAGAAGCGAACTCGAATTTTCTACTAAAAATTTAACGTGTCTGATCGATAATAATGCCACGATTGCGCCTTGCAATACTAGCTGTTACTATATATTAGGATTTTCACAAGAACGACATAGATGCTGGCCAAGTACCTTGGTAGGTCTTCATGTTTACACTGAAAAAGCTCTGCCAGCACCCATCAATACAACAATTTCATTTGACTACAGCTGTAATGCACGCACGACAATCTGCAATGGCCCAGAGGTAAATCGTAATATTACAACGATCGTCAATGACTTTTTTCGGAATCCACCTTATACATTCTCGAGAGGAAACTGTAATACATATCGATTTGCTTTTCCAATGCTGGTCATCATCTTATTTTCATATGGTTTGTGAATGTTGTAATCATCTTCAAATCGAATAATATATTTGAACTGTTAAGCAAAATGAATCGCAACCTAATGTGTTCGCGTAAAGCTCTATTTCTGTTTTTGTATGTTCTTTTCCACTTCAAGTTGATTCAGAGAATAAATCAATAGAACAATGTCTTATGTCGATTCGTCAAACAAAAAGAACGAGAAAAACAAACATTATCTCTGAAATGATAAGCAATTGTTCAAAATAAAGTCATGCTCATTGTATATTCTAGATAAATCATCATGATGTCGCCATTAACAACTCATTTGTATCTGACCATAATATTCAATTCCATTTGGACAGTGATTACACAAAACGGTGAGTGCAAAGTATAAAGTTGTATTCTTAAGCAAATGAATATCTCTAGAATTGCCGTCACAAAATTGGTCAATATTAAATCGTCCAGTAGAGCCAATTGTTGAAACACCACTGCTAAGAGTGAGTCACCTGTATCCCGGAGCGAAAATGATAGATTTTGGAGGAAATGCAATTGGGTTGACTCCAGGTGAAGGTGAAGCATTTGACTTTCGCGAATATCCATACCGCATGAAGCTGGGAACAAAGCAGACCAATGGTCATATGATGATTATGGAAGGTACTCTAATGCCAGGAGAAGGTAATAAACATTAAATAGATTGATTTATACTACTCTTCATTCTATATAAAGGCACACAGTTACATCTGCATCAATTCGAAGATGAAGCATTCTACGTACTTGAGGGCGAAATTCAGTTCTATATATACAACAAAACCTTAACAATGTCTCAAGGTTCTTGCATTTATTCTCCGCGCGAGATTCAGCATGCATGGCGCAATCCAAATAAAACGAACAATAAGCCGGCTCGTCTTCAGTTCACTTTCACACCAGGTGGTATTGAAGGCTATTTCCAACAAGCTTCCAGAGTGGTCAGACATATGTATCCCTTCACCGAGTTCTTAGATAAAATTGCTCGAGAGTGGGGTGTCTTGAACTTCGGAGAGCCCAAATGGGATGAAGGAAATTAAACACACGTCTTACTTTCAGTATGCCATGGCCAATTGAAGAACAATGAAGTTATTTATGGAGATACACAAATGTGGGTTTTTTATTTATTTATCTCTCTTCATCCGAATAAATAATCATCTTATTAATACACTAGCCACATTCCATTGTACTCTGGCAGTTTTCTGAACAATCTCAGAACACACGAGTCTCAGTCTTGATCATTCTTTGAAAAAGTGTTGAAGGATCCTTCAGAATTCTGAACTTTAAGCATCTTTTTAAGTTTTATTCGTAAACCTGTCAAAATTTCTTTTAATTGTTGACTACAGAGCTTTATAAAGTTATACAGAACTCTTCAGAATCTCTACAAATTCCTTGACAAATATTGTTTTTGTGTTGAGAAGCAGAATTCTATCAACGTTCACTCTTGATTTTTCATAGGATCTTAACATGAACAGCAGACTGGATTTTTCCTAGATATTATCAAGTATCAGCCACGATCGAAACCAAATCTTTCTATTGAGAGTGTATTAGGATTAATAATTATGTTAAGCAAAGATATAAGAAAGAAAGCACCAGAATCAGTGACAAACTTACACTTATCAATCCAACTAAGCTTTGGTTAGGATCTTGTTGAGCACTTTCTAAGACTAAACATTTATAAACCTTGGAAGAAAATTCCAATTTTGATCGAGATTACAATAATAAAGCACAAGTATTCAATTCAAGTCATGCAAGACTCCTATTCGCTATCTTTTTTCTTATTATTCTTCAAGAAAGATTGGAAGGATCTTTTAATATAAGAAACTAGAGGAGTTGTTTCTTGATGTGAATGTCGATAGAGGAAGTATTATCATAATCAAACCGCCAACGCTGACCCTTAAACCAATAGCTTCCCTCTTCCCTCCTCCCCCACAACGCGTGCCGAAACTCACCCACAGCCATGACTGCAACTCAAACCAACACCGACATCCGTACCCTTTGGACCTGTCTGAGCATTGAAAAAGTGGTTCGTTTTGATTCTCGATCCATACAAATATCTCATACTGGCATTTCATACCGATACTTACCCACATGCACGTTGCTGGATGACTATTGAAAAATGGTAGCGGGGCAGATGCTTCTCAGACAGATGCTTCGGTGACAATTGCTCCTTAGACAGATGCTTCCGCGAGAGTTTCTCCCAAAACATTTGCTCCCAGAGACGCTTGCTCCCTAGAGAGGGGCTACCAGGATTTCTTTTTTCGGGATTTATCTTTTCTGCGGGATTTATCCTTGCTAATGAGGATTTATTAACTAGGGTAATATTTCAGCTCATCAACACTCACATCCATATTCACACCCTATCATCATCTTTAGCCACATTCACACGCATACCCCCATCCACATGTTGTATGTATTGAGAAATCAGATGGAATTTATCTCAAAGTGCTTAGAGACTTATTGAAAAGTGTCAATAAATCCCGAAAAAATAAGTCTCGGTAGCTGCTATCCCGAGACACTTGCTCCTTGGACAGTGCCTCTCTGGACAGTTGCTCCCCAATCGTACCCTGAAGAATTCTCATTGATTGCAAGAGCGATAGGGTGTTGGTGTAGATAAGGGTGTGGCTGTGGGTATTGGTACGGATGCGGATAATGTAAGAGTATGGGTGATGGCCTGTGTAAGGATGAAGATGAGAGTGTGGGTAAAGGAGATGTAGGGGTAAAGGTGAAGCTAAGGGTACAGGTGAGAGTTTTGGTAAGGCTGTGAATTTGGATGAGGTGAGGTTTTGCGTGTTGGTGTGGATTGAGCTCTTTAATTGACCGACACTAACACGCTTTTGCTCTTGCAATCAATATAAGGGTTCTGCTAACTACGATTGAGGAGCAAGTGTCTGGAAAGGTGACCGATCACTTCGTCGCAATCATTTCGTCGCGTTCTGTTCGGCGCAGACTTTTTTCGTTGTGTTCGTCGCAGAAAAATATCTTTCGCTGTACTCATCACTGTCTATTCGTTGAATCTCTTTTAATTAATTGTTTTTGATTGAAAGATATAAAATTGATGAGTTAGTGATTGTTTATTTGGTACATTATACAGAATATAATGATGAACCAATTGAGAAAAATAAAGAAAAAACCAAACAAGAAAAGAAAATAATCTAAAGAAAAAAAAAATAATTTAAAGAAAGAAAGTAATTTAAAGAAAAAAATACTTAAAGAGTAACGTTGGTTGGCATATTTTTTAAGAATTGATCCAGTTGAGATGCGTCGAATCCGTTGACCAGTCGAGTAATACGTTCTTCCAATCTTTGGTAGCAGGCATTCTTCGTCTTAATATCGTGACCTTGGATAATTTTCGCCATGTCCACTTCAAATTTTGATTCTTCACGAAGAATTTTCTCTGCCAGTTTCACTATATGTGGATGACTCACTGCGACGCGATTAGCGAATGCATTGTGTCAGCCTTCCACCGAATTATTGGATCGAGGTACCGTAGCGATGACAGGATCATAAACATTCCATAATTTATGATGGAATTGGGGCTTCTTTCGATTAGTTCCTTAGAAAATCGAGTGTATTTAAAGTTTCTTAAGAATAAAGAAAAAAATTACCTCTTCTTCTCTTTTCACCAATCCATGTTTTTTCAAAATAATCGAGTAAATCGTCGGCGTCATCGTCGAATTGATCACAAATTAAGTCGAAGCCAGTTGTAACTTGATCTAGTGGAACAAACACAAGAGCAATCAATTTTTTTACATTTAAACGAAAATACTCATCCTTATTGTATTTAGTTGTTAATCCTTTGCTTTAAACTTGTCGCCATACCGCTTGTGAAAAATGAAAGAGACTACCTAGAAAAAACGTTTCAATTACTTTTATTTATGAATAGATTAAAACTTACCTTTGTGTAAAATGTTTGGCAACATGTCTTTCACTGATTTGATTGTACCAGTTTCGAAATCAGTCATAATCTATTCAGGTTGGAAGTTGTCTTGCGCTAACACTTTTTCGAAGAATAAATTGTAATCTTGAGAGCTTTTACCAATTAATAACACATATACGAGGGAAATAATTGCATTGGTCATCATCGCATGTAATGTAAAGAGTTGATAATAATCGTCAGGACACATCTACATGAAAGAAAATTAGAAAAGAAAAAGAGAAATTTAATTGATAGTTTACTTTGAATGTTCCATCAGCAAACCAATGTTTGTTTTGCTGAGAATAGATAAACTAGTTTTTGTTGTAAATATAACATATCACCCCGGAGCGGTTTTGAAGGGTACGTTCTCGGTGAATAAAAG